>JAJIZL010034377.1:44396-62172 GCA_023969395.1 Amblyomma maculatum
TAGGGTCACGAAGAGTCGGACACGACTGAACGCCTGAACTGAACTGATATCGTCGAATTTGTTTCTTCTACAAGCGCTGTTAAATTCCCGCAAAGGAGCGAGATTTGTACTAAAGAACAAAATTTAAACTATGCGTGAAATAAGGTTCATTGACGTATATAATTATTCATTATTTATTTATCGCTTTCGTTGTTTTGCCATGTGGCCACATTTGGGTAAATAATAACGCGAGAATTGTGTCCTCTTAAGAAATTTTGTGCTACAACATCAACGTTAAAACAAGACAAAATGTACAATTTTACTGGTTGATTTACTCGATGTTAAATATTAATCCAGTTCATTGAGCGAAGAGGTTTCTAAAACAATATTCTTCACATTCCGCAATAATCAGTTTTTTTTTTAGGGGTTTATTGGCATTTAGGCCCGATAAGTCACTTGTATGGCTGCTTGTACAGTGTACGAGCATCTTACCCTGTAATCTGAAAATTATTATGACAGTGAATTTTGTTTGACAGCAGTAATTGCTTTTTAAATCTTATAAACAAGCACAGTAGTGTGCGCTGCAGAACCGTGTCTTCATTGCAGAACACGTATCTGTCACCGCCTAATATCATGGTTTCGCGTATACAGTCGCGCTTTTAAAAAAGCTGCGTCGGTTTAAATGAATCCGAACGCGTTGCAAGCAATATATTTTCGTTAGTTGGCTACATCCAAATTTGAGTGAAGTCAGGACACTATCTGTGTCGGATTTTCTGTGTCATTCATGAGCTCCATTTCATTAAATCTGTCTGACACTGACGAAGAAATAATATTGTGATTGAAGAATTTTACGATGCGTTATGATCTGCAATTTTAGCCAACTAATAATTTTTGCACCTCTTTTTTGTCTCCTTAGTTTTCCGATTCATCATCAACTCATGCTCACCTTTTGATCGCTTGAGTCGTTAGTGGCAAAGTGAGGTAACCTGTGCACTCATCTCCATTCCTTGAATTATATTTATTGATTGACTACTATAAGGTTTCAACCAAAACTTCTTAAATCGTAGAAAGCATGAGGTGCGTGAGCACTGATCAACTATGACTGTGGTTACCAAGATACATTTACAATGGCAGTTGCTTTTCTTGTTTCTATTCTGGAACATATAGGGAGCCGAATTATAATAGTTTCTTTTGTCTTTTTATCTAGATCCGGTAAAAACACATTCTTGTGATTTACTCCCTAAAAATAACACATCAAGCTTGATCCTGCTGCCGCCTCCATCAGTGTGTCGCACGCAGCTTCCAACACATTTCGCGTTTTACGTACTAAATGAATACTATTTGGTCAATAAATATATGGTTCTCCCCGTGATTGTAGAGGCTCAAGAAATTATTTTTCTTTTATTTCCAATAAGCTCCGCCAGTAAAATACCACTTTTTACGTCACGCAAGTTTTTATTTCTTATGTCTCTGTGTATTGCTCTCTGTAATGTGATATGAACATAATAAACGTACTGTACAAAGTGGTGTAAAGCAGAGTAAACGTAGCCTTCTCAACAACCTTCCTTATCTTCTTGCTCATCACTTGCAGTAATGGGCTTCATATGGAATTTTGTAACAAATATTATATCTGGTGACACCTCAGGGATCTGCACTGAAGCCACTATTCTTCAGCGCGCCGCTATGGCTGGCATTTAATCTGAAATAAAAAAGAATTCTGTCACCGAACAAAATTTACTTGCACAAAACCTATAATAAAACTTAACATGGCAATGTCAATAATCAGGCATTTCATTGTTATTTTAATCTGGACGGTCCTTGCTTCTAATAGAGGCCCGACTATCAAGTAAAAAGTACCTTTCATTTGAATTGGAAAAACGTTAATCTTGAAACCGGTTCGTTAAACACGATTGAATTATTTTCAATGTTCAATTAAGCAACCTTTAAAGGTGAAACCATTACATCGGGTGAAGTGTTACTAACATATTTCCAGGAACTCGAACATTTCTTGCGTCTTTAGTGACGCAAAGAAATGCAAATCTTTTCATATGGTTCTAATCAAGAAGTCGCGTAAAAGAACTAAGCAAAACAATATTCTAGAAATATATACGCAATGGAGTTTATTTGGCGTATATTTTAAAAATTTCTGTTCGCGGACAATTTGCGCCCTTACCAGAAACCTCTTGTTTCTGAGGCCAATTTTTTGCCCCTATGCCAGATACTTCAAATATATTTGTGGGAACAGGAAAAACGTCTCGATAAATACGCTTCTACAAAAGGCCTATCTCACAATTAACAACATTACCAATTTATTTCAGAAAAATTGCATTCGTCTTTTTTGGAGCCTGAGACGCTCCGCGTGGAACAACCCTCTGCAATTTACCTTCTGATAAAGAAGAAAACAATCTAATGCTATGCTTATCGCCTGCAATACTTTATAAATACCACATGACAGTGTACTGTGCCGCCCAATAAATACGCTTCTACAAAAGGCCTATCTCACAATTGCAAACATGCCCAAAATGTTTTAGAAAATTGACATTCGTTGTTTTTGGAGCCTGGGACGTTTCGCGTGGAACAACCATCCCCATTTTCCCTTCTGATAAGGACGAAAGAAATCTAATGCTAGATTATCGCCTGCAATACTTTATAAATACCACATGACAGTGTACTCTGCTGCCCAATGCGCCACGATTTCTGCGTTCGCATTTGCGGCTTTATGATGCACTGCCAAATACGCACTTCCTGCGCGGCTAACGAAAGAGCTCGGCTTTGCTTCTGTCGCGAGATAATCGTGTGCAGCTGTGGAGAGCGCCCGTTCCCCGAACCTTGACTACAGCCGCTTGCGCTTCAAGGGGTTATGAAATGCCAAAAATAAGTTAAAGCGAAGCCGTAGAGAGAGAGGTATTCCCTCATAAGTGAATTCACCACAAGAAGTTTTCAGCTAGCTTCATTACACCGGAGATATCGGCGAATAAAAATGGCGCTACTCCTCTCCCCTATCAATTCAACACTCGGAGACACCAGAAAAAAAGCAGCAAAACAGCTCCGAAACTCCGCCCCGTCCACGAAGCCTCATCGGGTGACGTTCGGTTCTCATACTTCCGGTTGCCGCGCCTATTTTCTCGAGTGTCGCCCACGCGGTCCATGATTTCACGGTCTCTGCTGTTTCCGCCCCGTCTCAGGTGGGCAGGCCTGGACTACGGTGAGACTACGTGACTCACGGACTGGGACAAATGGAGTGAATCCCGCCCCCCTTCGAGCAGTCCCATCGCCGACATAGGCGACTGGACTCGGGACATCAGAAACACCTCAACTAAATTCACCAAAAAGTCCAAACAACCGAAGACTGTTCAGTGGTCGACCCACATCTCCTATATCTGTGGGAGGCGCGGCGCTCTCTCACTAAGAGATGGTGAAAACAGCGACATAATCGCAAGTTACAGCTGCGCATTGAGCAGATCAAGCTCCAAGCTGAGACGTATGCGTGTACCCTTGCCTGACAGAACTGGAATTCACACTGCGACAGTATCCAATGCAATCTCGGAGCATCTAAAACGTGGCACGTATTCAAATCACTCATCGACCCTAGCTAAAGCAAGTCCGAAACTTGTGATCGGATGAACAATATAATTCACTCCACACCGGGCAGCAACGAGGATATACTAAATCAGCTGCAGGACAGGTACTTACGCGTAAGCTCACGCATACCCCATCTCGAGTATACTGGCCTATACCCAACGAGACCCTTGATGCCCCAGTTACGGAGACAGAGGTCGGGGCTGAACTCACTGCCATCAGGAAAAGCACCGCTGCATGGCTCGACAAAATGACGGCCCAGCTTCTATATATAATCTCCAACGAGCAGATTACATCATTAGTTCAATATGTCAACTAAAAGCACTGGAGTACAGGACAACTGCCATCTTTCTGGAAGATCGCTGACATACGTTTCATACCATAACCCAACCAACCATTGCTGTTAGACAACCTTCACCCTATTTCCCTAACGTCATGCTTGAGAAATTGCTTTGAAAGGCGCATCACCACCCGGCTTACCCGATACTTGGAGGGCAACAACCTGCTGCTGACAACGCAGCTCGGATTCCGACCGCATCTGTCAACGCAAGACGTTCTACTATACATATACGAAGACCTTTCGAGAAACCTCCAAAAATTCAAACCAGGGCCAATTTGGCACTTGATTTAAATGGCGCATTTGACAACATCTTCCACTCCAGCATTCTGTGCGGCCTAGTAGATGTCAGCTGCGGTCCCAATACCTTCAACTACATCAATGATTTCTTTACATCGAGACAGGCCATCCCCAATCTGAGATCATTCCTATTGTATCCCAAGAGACTTGGCCTGCGAGAAACCCTGCAGGGGGCGGTCCTTTCACCCCTGCTATTCAATTCACCTGGCAATGAAGGACCTACCATTCCAGCTTCAGAAATTCGATGGCATATACAACACGTCATCTACGGAGATGACATTACGATCTCGCGCCGCACTGGGAACGACCCAGAGGTGGAACAAAGTCTCCAGGATGCAGCCGACGGGGTCCACCAGTAAGCAGAAACTGTAGACCTACAATGCGCCCCAGAAACGTCGCAAGTGCTCACACTCAAGTACTCGAGACAACCTTAGCCCAAAAATCTCAATCAGCATCGTTCGACACGAAAGCCCCAAGCCATCTTAAAATAAAATCCTTGGCCAATTCACACTACAAGACTGCCAAAACGCTGCGACCCTAAAAACCTCTCAACAACACAGCAGATAACCACAATACTCAGCCGTAATTACAACAAGCACCACGGAATAAAATAAAGGGTCACAATTCGCCCTGTAGAAGCATTTGTTGTCTCACGAATAATGTACGGGACTGCCTACCTCCACCTCACCTCGTCAGAAATCGCAAAGCTGCAGTAGCTCATACGGGCGGCCTATAAAATTGGTACTGGGTCAGCCGGAGGCACTAAGACTGTCATAGCTCAACCACCAGGCCATCACTCGAACAGCCCAAACCCTTCTAAACAAGATACACCTCAAAGTACCCTACACAGTGAATCAAAGGATGGAACTTCCTCTATACATCCCCAGTAACATCTGTGTTCATCAAATACCCCAAAACATGCATCCGACATTGAACGCGGAGCGAACAAACGCCAGAGCCGAAAGCCTCCGCAAGAAGGCTTTCGGACACGGTCTACGTGAATGCAGCCGGTAAAATCCAAGGGCGGATGACCATAGCTATAACGAATCCCGAGAGCAAATTAATCAACTGGGCTTCAGTCCGCACGTCCAACCCCACTCACGCTGTGGAGGCAGACATTACACTAGCGCTCACTACCAATTCAAACGCCAAGGCACTTAAAGGCTACCAAAACTTGTGCAGGAATATTACCAGCGGACTGATCCATCAATGATGTGTGACACTATTATCAAAACACCCTTGGCTGCGTAAGATTTTCCTGGTTATTCTTTTTTTTCAGGGGTGCTATTCGGGGTGAGCTTCGGCTGTCCCAAATAGAGCTTCATTTCGGCTCCCTTGGTATGTCGGGCTTCTTAATCTCATTCAGGATTTCTTGCTCTGTTCCATCGTGGGAGCGTAATGTTCTGGCCAGGATTTTGCGTCATGTCGATTGAGACTGCGGTGCCGATGACAGATTATAGAATGCTCCAAGTATTAGGTGTACTCAGAGTTCCTTGTTGATCGCAAAACTGGTTCCAATTTATCCTTCCAGAGTTTTCGGCCTACTCTTCGGCCTGTTTGGCGTTTTTGGCAATCCGCTTTTTATGGGTTCTGTTTTTTTTTCTGCTTTCTCCATCTTCTAAGGAATCCTCTCCGCGCTTCCCACAGATGCAGTAGATGAAAATACGAGCCGGAGTTTCTGCCGTGAACTGGATATGTTTCGCGAGATGCATTACCTTTTCTATTAATAAGTTGTTCCAGGCCTTGAGGTCGGCCGTGGATGGTGGTGCAGTGTCGCTCCTGAAAGCATCCCCGTCCTTAAGGCGCGCTTTGCTAATGCGAAGCCGTGTGCTCTTATAGGTAATTTTTGTTTGTAATATGTGTTGACCACTGTCAACAGTCTCTTCGAGCCTGGTTCATATAACTTGCGAGGCGCCCCTAATAAACGTCATATCAAGATTTCTGTCTCTGCAAGCAATGTTAGTAATTCTGGTGGGCATGAGTGGGTCATTCAGCAGTTTGATAATGCTTCAACGCATCGTTCACCCGGACACCCTTTTTGTTGGTTTTGATGAATTCCCAGGCAGTGTGGATGGCGTTGAAATTTGCCAAAATATTCCGAAGGTGTGCTCGATGATGCTACGCACGTGGTGCTGTTATGCACTGAGAAGTTTCTGTACCAAAATGGCCATACGAACTTGTACTATCTGAAATGTGTTTCATATCGTCGGATACCAGGTAACTTAATTGGGTTTCGTGTCGAGCTATTATGTCCGACTTGCGCAGCGAGAAGAACAAGGTTTGTTTTTGTTTTGGTCGGAAATATCTGCAGTTCCACTGCCATTTTTTCAATTTTATGAGGCGGTGTTCTTCCTTCACTGTTGTTGCGAGACATTTTGTTTACAATCGAAGGTAGCATCCGCCTGATGTGCGTCTGTTTTAGCCTTCTTGCGGGCCTCTCCTGTTTACCGAGAGTAAACCACATAGCACGACAGTCATATTTACTTTTTGCGTGTGAGCGGCAGATCATATCATGCAAAAACATTTAAAGCGTTTTTCTGGTACATTATGTATAAGAGCTAAGGCCGAAAAAAATACCTCAAACGGGCAATAGACCATTTAAACGATAGCAGGCGCAAAATGAGTATAATCATAATCCTGCCGGTATCAACGGTAAATAATTGAAAGTAAATATATAAGCAGTACCAAATGTGGATTTAAGACCTCCCTTCACAAACTGTGTTTTTTTATTTACATTGATTCCTAATAATCTAAATTGTTTTTTTTTTATTTTGCTTTCGTAATGCATAAAACATTCGCGTTTAGGCTACGAACGTCATACCCCTATTTTTCGAGATGGAAAGCAATCAGATTCAAAATGTTCTTTACAAATACTCGTCTCCATGAGAAATAAGTGCTAAAAGTGTAGGAAATCAACTCGAACCTAAAATTAAAGAATGCATAGTTTTGAAGAGACCTCAAAGCGTAGTCATATATAAAATTCATATAAAGCTAATGCTGTTAGCAGTGCAGCTCATACATTAGAATGCGGAATACAATTCGCGGGTTCACTTCAAAGGTTAAACCGTTGCTACGATCGCATTCTATAAACTCGACGGTATGGTTTCATGTAAAACGCGCACCGCTCTTAGTTTGATGTCTTTAACAAAAAAGTCGCCGTATTAGGCCAACCCACACAAACGACTTAATTTCACGCAGTTAAGGCAACAGGTCTTGACCACTCATGCTTGTATGGCCATCAAGAAATGCTTCGTTCCAGTGAGAAGAGTGCTAACGCGGCGCAAAATGATAAAAAAGGTGCACTAAATAATGCCCCCCGCCCCCCCCCCCCCCAAAAAAAAAAAAAAAAAAACGCGCTCACAAACCCGGAGAAAATGCCTTTATTTTCACTGCAAGTCTTAAAAGGATCACCTTCTGACTCATCAAAACACTCGCCGATTTCTAGTAACTCGACAGTGATTAGACATCGTCTTTTCACTCGAACTTGCTGCTTTGATGGGGACCGTGATAAGGTGCCGTAGAGTTAGAGCGTTCAGTATCGGATCCAGGGCATGCAGAAATTCGAAACACCCGTGCAGTAGCCTTCAAACAAGTTTGCGAAAGACAACCAACATGTGACCATAAAGTGTCATATTTGCCATGATGATAATTGGAAAAGCCAGCCAGCTTGACGTGTCAAGGAATTGTGACCGTTCGAAGGAAGCGCAAGTCACGATTTAAGCATTTCTTATTAGTATATTGCTGATTCCTGGGCCCTGTGAGGCTACTATTGGTTTCATACTCGCGAAAGTTGTTGCCGCTGCCGTGTCAAGACTAAAATAAGATAGGAAGCGTACGGGCCTCTACGAGGTGAACCGTTGTACACGGTGCACAAGCAAAATTTTTCTTAAACAAACGCGCCTTGTAGACCGAAAAATGCAGTAGCGATGGCATTGGTAATCATTATAATAATAAAAAAACAAGTACTCTTTCGAATCTAAAGCAAAACTGACACATTAAATAATTTAAACAGCGCGAACACGAAGACAAAAGACAAGATAAAAGAACGCCACAGTACAGCACTTGTACTGTGGCTTTCTTTCATCTGGTTCTTTGTCTTCGTACTCGCGCTGTTTAAATTAATAATAAGTACCAACTCACCCAACAACGTATCTTGGTGACACATCAAAGCCACGAGCCTATAATCGCATATGTGTAAAGGAGATTTTATCATCGAATATTGCTTCAGTTTTATTAGTCTGCAGAGAGCAATGAAATAATTTGCCATAGCCTTATTCTTGTTGCTCGCGGCAACTGCTTCAAGGAAAGGTGTGAGCACGGTGAAGCTATCACAGGGGACAAATGTATTCATTCCCTACATTTATGTAATTTCCGACACGTCTGTAATTTCCGTAACAATTTCAAACACGATGCATCAACCTAAACACTCTAGATGGTTTTTAGATAGAGGGGTAACAGCTACTTGCACTTAGTGCATATGAGTTGGAAATCAACAGAGGACAAGGAATGCCTAATAATTCTAGCAACGTATAACCCATGTAGTTGCGCGCAGCAAAACGAGCAAACACTTCCACTTTTGCATAGTTCGAGTCTGCTTTTCAAAAATAACGATGAATTTGAGGTGTATTAGGTCTACGTGTGAAGGGAGGCATATTGATCTGTTTTTGTCTACAAAAATACTGAGATTTCTTGGTTAAAAAATTTTGTAAAATGTTTTGTATATATCTTACTTTCTTGTGAGCTGTGTACAATCCAACGCTTCAGATAAAGCAGCCTTATTTATGCTTTTAATGCCTACATTTGCTAACATTCGCATTTTAACTGCACAAAAGCTTCTACTAATAGAAAGAGAAATGAAGAGCAATTTAATTTTGTTATTAAAAAAATACCAACCTGACCTGCTTTTACTCAATCTTTGCTAGTGAACATTGTATATTCCACTTATTAAAGACGTTTTCCTCAAAATCGTACAACCTGAAGTTACCTTGTTGGAAGCATGATTTATGATATTGTTATCAAACGCCCTCACATGCCCCTATATTCGTTACATAGCACCTATAATGTTGTGAGGCTGAAATAGTGATTGAAAATGCGTCAATGGTAATGTAGGTAAAGGGAGGGAGAGGGGTTTTGTCGCACCATCATAGGCGATAAGGAGCAGTACTGGGCAGCGAAATATTATCATACGTAATCGTTGAGATAGTTCATAATCTACTGGAACGATAAATATGCAATTTGTTCCTGGACAAAGTTTGAGCCGAAAAAAACTTTGTTTTCCATCTAAATTCTTTTTTTTTATTCAGGAGAAATCTCATGTGCAATAGAGACTGTGAGTTAGCGCCCAAATTCTAGGCTAAATTTCAATAATTTATCAGTACGCAGAGGAGTTCATATATTGTGAGCATGCGTGTTCTTGCCATAAAACAGGACATCTATATTAAGATGTAATGATGACACAAAGTATATAAACTTCTTATGCGCTATTGGGCCTTACCAGATCAAAGCAAATGCGCTAATGATTTTCTTATATGATATAAATGAAACAATGGTCCATTTACACTTGCTCAGACTAAAACCAGTTATAAGTATTGTCTATGTGGGACAATTAAACCATGTTAATGTATGATGACACAAACTATTTTACGCTAGGCAAAAAAATGCGCCCGTAAATTGTTCTCATTTGAAGGATGTGTCACTTGCTGTTTTTCCTCAAAGGTTCTTCAGGCAACCTCTTATCATACCAGTTTTGGATGCTGTGTGATAAGGCGCCGCGCTGAAGTTCTCACATCATTTTAAATTGCTGCTTCTGACATCATCATCACCATCATCAGCTGGGCTATACCCACTGCAGGGCGAAGGCCTCTCCCATATTTCTCCAATTAACCCGGTTCTGTGCTAGCTGCATCTACTTGACTCCTGCGAACTTCTTAACCTCAACCTCATCCGCCCACCTAACTTTCTGCCGTCCCCTGCTATGCTTTCCTTCCCTTTGAGTCCAGTTTGTTACCCTAAGCGACCATCGGTTATCCTCTCTTCGCCCATGTCCTGCCCATACCCATTTCTTCTTAATTGCCACTAGAATGTCAGTAACCAGAGGTATTTCTTTAACCCACTCAGCGTGCTTTCTATCCTTTAATGTTATCCCTCCCATTTTTCGTTCCATAGCCCTCTGAGTTGTCCTCAACTTTTGTCCTTTTGGTTAGCCTCCACGTTTCAACCCCATAGGTGAGTACAGCGGTGGTGTAGCGGTGCAACATCCGCCTCGCATGCAAGAGGATCGGAGTTCAAATTCCGGTGCCGCGCAGTTCTCTCCCGCATTAAAAAAAAAAAAGTCCGCGTGTCGATGGAATTGCATAAACAGGTCTGGGTGCGACCTGATGCCGCTGAACACCTCCAGCAACGCACTCCATCACCACAACAGGAGTTGGCCACCCTGGTGCAGTAATTGGCCGCAACCTTTCATGATAAGCTCCATAAAACGCGGGCCATCAGTCACCAGCGGCTGCGGGACAACTGACCACGGCGGCGGTCAGACCTGTGACGCAGCAAGGGGGTGCTAAGAATTCCTGGCTTCGCTGGACAGGCCGCCATTGGAAACTGACCCTGGCAGCGTTTAACGGTAGAACCCTTGCTAGTGAAGCTAGTTTAGCAGTGCTGTTAGAGGAACTAGAGGGTATAAAATGGGATGTCATACGGCTTAGTGAGGTTAGGAGGCGGAATGAGGCATATACTTTGCTGAAGGATGGGCATGTACTGTGTTACCGAGGTTCACCAGAGAAGCGACAACTAGGAGTAGGTTTCCTTGTCAATAATTATATAGCGGATATATAGATGAATTCTATAGTATTAATGAGAGAGGGGCAGGCATCGTAATTAGGCTTAATAAGCGGTATAAACTGAAGGTTGTACAGGCCTACGCACCTACATGTAGTTATGATGACCAGGCAGTTGAAAGTTTCGACGAAGATGTAGAATTGGCAATGCGAAAAGTAAAGACGCAGTATACTGTACTAATGGGCGACTTCAATGCCAAGGTAGGGAAAAAGCAGGCAGGAGACCAGGCAGTAGCTGACTATGACATTGGTTTTTGGAATAGCAGAGGGGAGTTACAAGTTCAGTTTGCGGAGCGCAATAACTTAAGAATCATGAATACCTTCTTCAACAAAACGGAAGAACCGGAAATGGACATGGAGAAGTCCTAACGGGGAGAATAAAAATGAAATTGACTTAATAATCTGTTCAACCCCGCCGTTATGCAAGATGTAGAGGTAATCGGGAAAGTGCGATGCAGTGACCACGGGATGGTGAGGCCTCGAATTAGCCCAAATATGAAGAAGGAACGCTAGAGATTAGTAAGAAAGAAACCCATCAACGAAATAGCCGTGAGGGAGAGGACAGAAGAGTTCAGGATCTCGCTACAGAATAGGTATTCAGCTCTAACTGAGGATGACGACATTACCCTACAAGCAATAAATAATATTTTAAGAGATATCATTACTGATTGCGCTGTAGAAATAGGTGGTAGGATAGTTAGAGAGGACACCAGTAAGCTGTTTTAGGAGACGAAAGATTTGATTAAAAAACACCAGAGTATGAAAGCTTCGAATCCAACAGACGAGATAGAATTGGCAGAGATATCAAAGCTAATCAATAAGCGTGAGGTGGCCGATATAACGGAGTATAACATGGAGAAATTTGAGTAGGCTGAAAGAACTGGGGAAGCCTTAAAGCGGTAAACAGGGAATTGGACATAGGCAAAAACCAGATGTAGGCGATAAGGGACAAGGCGAGAAACGTCGTCACGAATATGGACAGGATGGTCAAAGTAGCCGAGGAGTTCTTACAGATCTCTACAGTAGCCAAAGTAGTCATGACCATAATGAGATTGGCGGTAGGATAAAACAGTCAGATGTTCCACCAGTGACGAAGGACGAGGTCAAGAAAGCATTAAAACTATAGAAAGGGTGAAATCAGCTGGAGAGGATCAGATAACGACAGATTTGCTGAAGGACGGGGGGATATCGTGCTAGAAAAACTGGTCACCCTGTACACGCAGTGCATGGTATCATCGACGGTGCCGGAATCATGGAAGAATGCAAACATTATCCTCATTCATAAGAAAGCAGACTCTAAAAACCTTAAAAATTACAGACCAATCAGCTTACTGTCTGTTACCTATAAGGTATTTACTGAGGTAATCGCTTATAGACTCAGGACAACCTTAGACTGCAATCAAGCAAAGGATCAAGCAGGTTTTCGGAAACGATACTCTACTACCAATCATATTCATACCATCAATGAGGTGATAGAAAAATTCTCGGAATATAACCAGGCCTTATACATAGCATTCATTGATTACGAAAAAGCATTCGACTCAGTTGAAACCTCGGCGGTGATGCAGGCATTGCGAAATCAGGGGGTAGACGAGCCGTACGTGAAAGTGCTGGAAGATATATATCGCGGCTGCACAGCAACCATAGTTCTGCATAAAGAAACAAAATTTCCCATAAAGAAAGGTGTTAGGCAAAGAGACACAATCTCCCCAGTACTATTCACAGCTTGTTTAGAGGAAGTATTCAGAGACTGGGAATGGGAGCAGTTAGGGATAAGGGTAGATTGGTAATACCTCAGTAATCTGCCATTTGCTGATGACATTGCCTTGCTAAGCAACTCGGGGGATGAACTGCAAATAATGATTGATGACCTAGACAAGAAAAGTATAAAGGTAGGCTTGAAAATCAATGTGCAGAAGACTAAGGTAACGTTCAACAGCCTCGGGAAGAAACAGCAGTTTACATTAGGTAGCGAAATACTGGAAGTAGTAGGCGAATATGTCTACTTAGCACAGGTAGTAACCGCAGATCCGGACCATGAAAAGGAAATAACAAGAAGAATAAGATTGGGATGGAGCGCATTTGGCAAGCACTCGCAGGTTATGACTAGCAGCTTACCGGTATCGCTCAAGAGGAAAGTATACAACAGTTGCATCTCTCCTGTACTCACCTATGGGGCTGAAACGTGGAGGCTAACCAAGAGAGTTCTACTTAAGTTGAGGACAACCCAGAGGGCTATGGAACGAAAAATGGTAGGGGTAACATTAAGAGATAGAAAGCGTGCAGAGTGGGTCAGAGAAATAACTCAAGTTACCGACATTCTAGTGTAAATTAAGGAAAAGAAATGGACATGGGCAGGACATGTGGTGCTAAGAGAGAATACTCGATGGTCGCTGAGGGTAACAAACTGGATTCTAAGGGAAGGAAAGCGTAGCAGGGGGCGGCAAAAAGTTAGGTGGGCGGATGAGATTAAGAAGTTCGCAGGGGTCAAGTGGATGCAGCCAGCACAGAGCCGGTTTATGTGGATAAATAGGGAGAGGCCTTTCCCTGCAATGGATATAGTCAGGCTGATGATGATGATGATGATGCGGTGAGTACAGTTAAGATGCAACTGTTGTATACTTTCCTCCTGACAGATACCGGTAAGCTGTTACAGAAATCATTTCTCAATGTGTAATAGCATATTATCGCCATTATCACCAACTTGACTACCCTCACTAAAGGGCAAGAGCCTCTCGGACATCTTTTGAGTTAACCCAGTCCTTTGCCAGTGCATCCGTCTGATGCCCATTAACGTAAAGACTCCCAGCTAAATTTTATATGTATTAATATCTAAAGATATTCGATTTCATTGATGTGACTAATATGTGAAGCGCATTTTGAGCACAGATGTCTGTATAGGCACATAAAAATTGCTTGTGCCTTTTTCTCGCGTTAGAATATGTGTTAACACAAGCAATAATGGCTATACCTCGTACGATATTGTTTTGCAAGTTCATTTCCGCATCAGGAGAGGAGATTGCCATGCGGAAGTACAAAAAAATAAGGTAACCTTTTGCCAGATAATGAAAGTGTGCTCCAGGAAAATATAACGCTTCGTTTCCCCCAAACAATTTATCTACATCAGAGTATCAGGAGGTGACGGATATATGAAATTTTCATCGTCAAAATCGCTGGTAGCATGAGGACATTAAATATGCAGCATGTAACTGATTACTACTCTAAAATCTATTTGGGCAAAGAGAAATATACGTTCCAAGAAGAATACAGAACAGTGAGAACTGCTAAGTTAGAATATATCTGAGATGTGCCTGGAAACAAAATAATGCGTTGTAACGATGCAGAACATTGGTGATCCTTCGGGACAGTAAAGAAAGAAATTGAGCATGTTTCAATGGCTACCGGCGAACGACGACTGTGCTTCAGAGAAAGATACACTGTACACAGCGAAATAACAATATAACGCTAGAAAACGAGGCCTACGGAAATCTCCTTAAGACGCTGTAGATGGAGCGCACTTTAATTGAGATACATGAGATATGAAGAATTCTACCCGATATTTAGGTAGAAGGTCAAAATAGCGAAAAAGCACACATTCACCAATTTGCAACCGCGAGATATAAGGGGACATAATAAGGTATAGATCCTATATATTTATATGCGAACAGGCATTTTCACGCGCCCTAAGAGATGAAATGCAGACTTCTCAAGCGAAGTATTGGAAACGCAACGGAGCAGTAATGCGTAAATTATAATGCAGGCCATTATTGATTTTTTCTTTGACTATTATAAAAAGGTCTCTGAGAGTTTGCTGCTAGAAGGTGCTTGCTGGGAGCTTTTCATAAATAGGACTATGAACAACATACTGCAGTGCAAAGACTTAACACTTTGGACGAGAATAAACCTTTTTTTATTTCTGAATTACGGGCTTTGATATCACCTGGCTGGAATGTGTAACTATAAAATACTATAAAATATGTTTGCCTTTTTTTGTACCTACTATTGTGGAAGGATTTCAAGCATCCCATGATAGCGACTTTAGGCCACTCACGTATTGATCTGAAATACTGTATGCAATCAAACAGCATACTATATTCGCTTGACTGCTTCTGCAGGGCATCCTATTATTTTTCTGTTTAACGCAGATTATGAACATTTCGCTAATATCTTCTGTGGCCTTAAAAAGCAAGTATTCTTAAACATAAGATGATTGCACAAGTTCTCTGGCATTAGAGACAATAATACCTCAACCTTTTCCCGCTTTGCACATCTGGTATCAGAGACTATCAGATGAGACTGCCTATGAAACTATATTTCCTGTTGACCTTGTCTGAACACTTGTTAAGACAGTCATACTGTATTGCTGATGAACTTTGAGCAGGCAATTACTGGTAATATGTTTCTCAAGGGCGTAAAGATATAATGTAAGAAGTCCTAGAAGTGGCTAATTCCCTAGCAAGAAGTAGCCAAGCATATTCGAGGATAATTATTTGCTTGCTCACGGCGTCAGTTGTCCCCTTTGATCGCCCTATACCTTGAACCTTTTGTTCATAGCTTTGTTGACAGCTCCTCTATTCCTGGTTGCCCCGTGCACCATATGAAATTATTAATTTCGGCCTTTCAGTGGGAATTTGACTGATGAGGTTACGGAGTATCAGGTATGGCTGCTAAATTTAAATACTTGGCTATTTTGACCACTTAATTTTGGCCGTAAACATTTTGATGCAGTCCTCGGTGAAAATTGTAGTATGAATCCATGATTTATACTAGCTCAGCCTATAATTCACAGTTCACTACAATACATCTTCTGATAAATTAGGAATACGGTAGTTGTTAGTTTTCTAATAGCAAAAGTAAAATTTCAACTTAAATTAAAAGCAGAATTTGAAAGTTCTCATAATGACCTTTTATCACTCGTTATTTCATAAGTTACCATCTTGATGTGCTAATTAGTTTGAAAAGGCACATATATTAGGTTGGCCTGTGGTAGTATGCTTCACCTCAACGTTCTTAAACTATATTCAAGAACGTTGCTTGACCTCACACGCGAGAAACCTTTTCAAGCATTTGACAATATATTAGCTACATTTTGGTCTGACGCGACAGCGAGATAGAAACTGCATATGACTGCAAAATATAGACTTTTGTGTTATAAAAATCTCAAGCAGAATAGACGTGCCGTCTTTAGGGAACTAAAATGTGCAATGACTGAACGTTGCATAGATCAAGGGCGTTTGCATAGTGTTCGATGAATGTTCATTGAAGGGATTCAATGAAGTTCATAAAACTGAATCCTTCGCTTAAATTACATTCGTTAAACTAGTATTATACTGTAATAACTGAATGATAGTATTGTTTTTCACAACATAAAATAGAAAAGGTGTGCGAAGAAAAACTTTATAGTTTCGAGCACACCCACATTTTGGAGGCATTTTGAAATTTTCCTAGATCTTCGAGAGTATTACCTGTAATCAGCCCTTGAAAGTATTATTTTACCCCGGTTGCAATGTGTCCCTTGGATCGCATCTTCAGCGAAGTTTCAAATGCCTTAATATAATACGTGTTCAACCTCAGTAAAGGAAAACGTTGTCTGTGCTGGCACAAGGACCTCTCTTTTGTTACCTTGTCTTTAATTTATGCACATGAGTAGCCTCTAATGTACAAACAAGAAGCACATTTTATTTATTTATTTTTTTATTTATTTATTTATTTATTTATTTAGTACATACTGCAGACCCTTTTCAGGGTCCAAACAGGACAGGCATATATTGTTAACAAAACTCAGAAGATACAGAACACAATCAAAAGAAACATGCATAAAAATGAACAGGCAATATTTGCGAAACTATGACAGTGCCTTAATATGGTTCCAATTAAATATGGTCCGCGCAAAAAATGAATAATTAAAACATTCAGTCTTCGCAAATTATGGCGTCAATGAGTGAATGTGATTATGTCGGGTGTGCCGTGTGGATAAAGGGGAGATGTACTGTGAAGGATCCAAAGCTAACTTATGGTTAAGTAAAGAATAAAGAAACTCAAGGCGATATTTTCCTCTTCGCGTTTTAAATGATTCAATATTGTTAGTCGCCATGATATCAGTGGGGGAGTCGGTGATTTTAAATTTCGAATAGATAAACCTAACAGCTTTTCTTTGAACCCTTTCTAATTTATAGAAGTAAAACTTAGTAAATGGGTCCCGTACAACTGAAGCATACTCAAGCTTTGGCCTGATGCAAGCGTTATACGTTTGCAGTTTTACGTGCGAAGGAGAATTTCTTAGTTTATGCCTCAGAAAACACAGCTTTTTAAATGCAGAGGAGCATATGTTATCTATATGGGAGTTCCAGGAAAGATTGCTTGTTATTGTTACACCTAGATATTTGTAACTATTAACCTGCTTTAGTGTGGATGATCCAAGGGTATACGCGTGGTTAATCGGGTTCTTTTTACGTGTTATTTGCATTGAAACTATTTTTTCAGTGTTAAGAACCATGGAAAACTCACTTCACCAACCAAGAACATTTTCTAGACCCCGGTCAAGTTCATTTTGATCTTTACTTAGATACCTAGATTACTTAGATAAAGACGACAGTTCATCTTGTTAGTAAACAGGCAAAGATAGGATACATTACGTATAAAAAACGCTACACTGCTCGTAAGTGGTCAGTAATTAATCCGTGTAATACGTTCCAGGACTAACGCTTCAATGAGAAGAGTGTAAATATTTTAGATACTTTTTGCTCAG
>JAJIZL010034377.1:62572-120938 GCA_023969395.1 Amblyomma maculatum
TGTGTGTGTGTGTGTGTGTGTGTGTGTGTGTGTGTGTCAGCGGTGTATTTGAGAGTAACATGGGGTTGACAGAACCTGTCCTGCTTTTTTTAAGAGACGTCTGCTTTTTTATCTTTTAACGGAGTGCAACATTTCGGATACCCATTTGCTACATGTATTTAGCATCAGTATTACTAAATATTTATTATCTCGCTTATACATATCGTACTTTTGTCATAAGCTCTACGTTTTGTCAAAACCTACATAAAGTAGATATAAGCCTTCGTTTTTATCCAAGAAGTATGAACGTGCCAGCAAGGCCATGAAATTGAACGCCACAGTCTTTATCCAAGGCCACTAGAGGTCCTGATTCCTACTCCTACTTCGCAAAATAAAGCAGCTGGTATAAATTTGGGTGCCCGCACTGGCTCGGTCAGGCTGTGGGCTGTCAGAAAATTACACATCGTGTCGATCAAACAGTGCTCTGCCATGTTATTTTTTGACTGCAGTAAACCTCAGGAATACAATTGTTTTGTTCTATTACAGGGGCCGGCACTGACTTTGGATTGAATAGGAAAGGATGCCTTTCAAAGTGCCTCATTAAAAGACTACTAGTAAGCCACCGACAATAGGAATACAAGGTATAATATTCCACCTTCGAGAAGGTCGACGTCCTGGAAACTATGACGCGATGTTGCCGAGCTGGATGTTACCTTACTTCAACTTGTCAAGAGAAATTCGTTACCACCCTTTAATAGGACATATTTTGCTTAAATATCTGCAGTTTAAGAATCCTTTACAAGTGGCAAAAGTGCAAGAAATATATTCCTTCTTTTGCCGATATTTGAATGTTTTATACCGTGACTCTAGGCGGTACCGATGCTGTTCTAACGGGGTTGCAGGAGTGGAATTCACTCTTAATTCGATTTTGACAGCATCACAGCAAAACTGGAACTAATACCACAGATAGTTGTTCTGGGAAATGGGTGTTCCTGCAAGATTAATCTTTCAACATGTGTCTCTAAAAAAAGTTCTATAATTACTTGATTAAAATATCGTATCATCAGGTATTGTGATACCAATTCGGGACTTGCTATGTACATAAAGGCATTAATTTAGGAAATCAGCACGTTTACCTTGTCTCTAGTCGCACCCTTCAAATGTATTCACCCTTCGAGGCTAATTGCTACAGTTTGCAATTACGCGATATCTTGGTATAAATCGAAACTGGTTATGTCATATTTAAATAATATGTACAACTTTATACAGGTAACATTTGATTCTGAGCAGATGTGTCATTTCATTGTGAGCAGAACAAATGGCACAGTTACAGCTGGGCGAGATCGGCGTTGGCATATTTTGATCTTGTAAAAGACGTTTGTTAACACTACTTGCCATGAGAATATGATAGTCTGTTTTAACTAGCCAGGCTGAAGAAATTGTTGCTTTTTTATCCCATATTTAAAGGTTTCTTATGCGATTATCGACAAAGACTTGAATGCATGGGTGATTATATTACATCAAATATTAGACTTCATATCAAAATATATATGCTGAAGAATTTGGGTTTCTGCAAAAACCTTTTTTCAAGCTGTATCTGTTTTAAAAGCGTTTTTTATATATTTATGAAAAAAAAATAATTTCAACCACCTTTTTGCAATTAACGCACTTATTTGCAATAACAGTTTACAATTTAGTGATGCTTTTTTGTACTGAAAAGGCATGTCATTAGGCGGTCAGCACGTATTTGCCGGTCTCTAGTCATACTTGTAAACATTTTTGTACCATTCCAGGCTAATAGCTGCAGTTAGAAGCATGTTAATATTGGTGGTGTTAAAACTATCCCGTTTTATTTTTTTATAGACCATTATAGCAGAGATTTGAAGTCATGGTAGTTGTGTCAGTTCGCGATGACAGTGGTGGCAAATGTTAGAGCTGTTTGAAAATCTAAGATCTAATGAAAACGTACATTTAGTGCACATCATTGGAAGCCATTCTCAAGACACGAATTTTTCAATTATATTTGAAATTCATGATCCATTTCTTTATACTACAATAAATTGTGGTCACGCTACGAGGAGACAAGAAATACAGAAACAAAAACGACTCATTGTTTTAGGTTCACTATGTCTCATAACTATTCAACAAATAGGTACTCAGGGACAAACGTATCTAAACGACAGTTTCTTGAAAGTTCTTAAATGCTTATTAGCCTTATACTAATATAACTTCGCACAATAAATAAATTGAGAACTTTTGAAAAATTTGAAAAATTGAAGTATTATATTTCCAGTAATATACAGGAAATGGGCCTCGGGCGAAAAGCTACGGCGATAGCTTGAGAGATGCTATGCATATGCACATCAGCATGATATGCATATGATGTGCATATTAGCAAAAAATGTTCTTCAAAAATGAACCAAAGAGATCTTCAGTGGTGAACACATATACTCGACGTGTTTAATGCATTTCTGAAATAAAATCTGGGCGTTGGAGATATTATTACCATCGAATAATGGTTGCCCAGCGCATATACATTAGAGACGAATAAATCTCAAGGAGGCAGTGGTAATGCCATTTTTTGAGGCATTCAGGCAGTGGCGTCGACTCTCAGGTATTGGATCATAATAGGATAGGATAGGATAGGAAATACGTTAGTTTCTCTAGGAGGGTCTTGTGCTAGTAGCAGAAGAGTTCCATCTTCTATCTTCTCACAGGGTCGGTGCCCCTGAATATGCTAGCTTTAAAGACTTCGACCTCAGTGGTGGCCTATGAAGGCAAACTACGGCTTAAAAACATGGATGTCATGTTTTATCTATATGTGTGTTTGGAAGCGAACTGGCCTGCGTCCTTTATTGTGTCTAACATGTGTATTTAATACTTGTCGAGACATTGACTCGACTTTCGAACTGAGCCTTCCCACCCTCTACCCTTGTTAAGTGACTCTTTCATACCGTATAAGCTATCTTGTTCTTGTCGTTCTAAATGTGTAGAACATTAGGCGACCTTGAACGCACGATCGACGCGATACTTTCGCGACAGACTGCTTCATTTTCACAATGCCTGGTAGCCTCTCGTGGCCGCGGTGGAGAAAAACGTTCCTTCTTCATGCTGATGATATGAAAATATTCAAAGTAATACAATCGTTTCAAGATTGCTTGTTGTTGCAACCGGACATATCTGCTTTTTCTGATTGGTGTGCGAAGGATCGACTTACGCTCAATTCTTCCAAAACAAGGGTTGTGTCCTTTACTCGTAAAACACATAGCTTTCTCTGCCATTATTCTGTGAATTCTGTGCTGTTGGACAAGGTTGATGAAATTAATGACCTTGGTGTACTTTTTGACCGCACCCTCAGCTTCTCCTCTCACACTAAACGCATTGCTCAGCGGGCTATGAGCACACTGGGATTCGTTTGCAGACTTTCGAGAGAGTTCCATACTCCACTTCCGTTCCTAAAACTATACCTGTCCATATGCTTGCCGCTCTTGGATTATGCGTCGGTTGTTTGGAATGGCACCTGCAATTCGAACTTGGACAAGGTTGACAGAGTACAAAAAATTTTTTACAGATATTTCTTTATCGCGCTCCTTGCGCAACTTCCCCCTCTCGCTCCACCAGGAGCGCCCAACTGAATCTTCCTTCTCTTCACTGCCGTCGTATCAGACTTGATATCATATTTCTGTACAAACTCCTTCATGGCCACATTATGTGCCCTCAGCTCTTAGAGTATATCCTACTGCGCGTTCCGCGAAAGAGCATGAGGGAATTCAGACCATTTCAGGATTCTCCTCTTCATTCCCATTCCCCTCTGGACAGGATGCAGTGGTTATTTAACTCTTTTTGTCCTCACTTTGACATCTTCCAAAACTCGCTTTGTTCATTTACATTGGATATTCGTAGCGTTGTATTCTAAGTAGGGCTTTATCACATATAACTTCGACTTTCTAGCCTTAATATTGTATTTACGTCACTTTTTGCTTTTTCTCCTGTTCAATGTTGTCTGTATCTTGAACTACTTTTTATCCGTTTCTTACTTATATATAAACTTTATATTAGAATCTTACTATCCCTTGTTCAATTCTACTTTTTTATTGTATTATTCTGTATTTCTAGCCTGTGTTTTAAATACCATGCACTTGTTGCGCCTAGAATGGTTGTTTATTTTATGTATATTTCTATATTACTATGATTCAATGTCAGTTATTTGTTGTTTTTTCTCTTCTATCTACCGTTCTTTTTTTTTCTTTCCTGGTGTGCTCAAACATTCTCTCACTGTGTATATAAGTGATGCTAGTCATTGATTGCTTACTTTCCGTGATATTTTTCGTCTCAGTTTTATTTCATGTATTATTTATTTCTTTTTTTGTGTTCTCTCTGTGTGTGTAAACATGTTTGTGCATTTTCATTTTTGTTTCTTTTTTTTTATTTGTGCTGCAGCACGAAGATCACATGGTTGTTCCTGCGCACATTAAATAGAGATTGATTGATTGATTATTATTATTATTATTATCGGCGGAACGCATAAGACGAAGACGAGAGGAGGAACAGATACTCGCCGGGAGTTTTTATTGCAAAGCAATGTGCTGCTCTCGAAGGATGCTTTTTATTTTCTTCTTTTCTTTTATGGCATTTATATTTTGGTAAAATGTTTGCACCAATCTTGCAAAGCTTTCTGGCTAATTGTCAAGAAAAACACAAGTGGCCAAAAAAGGTAAATTATGCAACATTTTTCCAAAGCGCAGCCAGGCATATTGCCGCCTACACAAGGATTATTATAAATGTTTCACTGATATTAAAACTTGCGTTTTATGAGCCACTTTGTTAACGATATAGCAGCCGGATTTTAATTTGTTATCCTGCCAGGCTCTTGTAAATTCAGTGCATAAAACACCAAATTCGCATTAGAACGATTAGTTAACACTGTGGGATTCTGCATTTTATGTACAGTACTAATAGCATGACATTGGCGTTCGGCTTTTGGCGTGACAGAGGTACGTATAACGATAGACATGCTTTATTAGCTTTTGCTTGCATATTTATTGTAAGAGCGGAAACTAACTGTCACAAATTATACCGGCACAGGACGCTTAACTGACTACATACATAGAAATGGTAAAATGATTTGAGGTAGAAACGGGCAGAGAATTCCATATCAATATATTAAATTCTGCAAATGACGATGCTATAATTTTCTGTTTGCCCGATCCTTTTTTCCTTTAGGGTGCTTGTTTAAAATATATAATTCATTTTATGATATTCTAGGCGGGTTAATGCATTAAATAATTCTCTACAAGATTTATGGCATACTTTTGGAAAGCTGTGTTCTTCCGAATTTCAAGTAGCGCAAACTTGTACCTTGTCAGATAATGGCTAAACTTGAAGAAAATCGCAACAAAGAAAAAAAAATATATTGCTAGTGAAGTGACATTAGAGCAGAATTCTATAAAGTTCGCAAAAACACAATTTTTTAACAGATGATCTGAAAAGCTCATACATACTAATTACGGTATGCGTTTTGACTGTTCACATAAAAATCTGGATGTTTGCAACGAGCACTTTCTGGAAAAAATGCAGATCACAATTATTGTTGAATATAATGAAAACATTAGTGCCAGGACTATAGGAAACACCAAATTTAAAACTCAGTGACGTGCTCAAGGAATGGATATATATATGGGAGGTTTTCTCACATATTACTGCATCAGTGTTAGCAACGCTATAATCTCACTGTCGAAAGCAATGAATGTTTTTAACCTAGCTTTATTTGCGACGCTTGTAGCCATAGCTTTTGGCGAAGATGCTACCATGATTAGGCTACCAGAGGTGAGAAATTTTGTTGGTGTCATAAGAAAAGGCTCTATGAAACATTTCTAGCAGTTTTGAAGCCCTTTGTATAACCTCAACTGCTAGCCACTGGTGATGCTTATGGATCATGAAAAACAAACTTGCACTGTTTGTCTACGGGTTTGGAGTTTATCGATTATACTAGGATTCATTAAATATTGCGATAAAATTAAATCATGAATGAAAAGGCAAGGCGCAAAACAAGCAAACTTATTCTCCGCACTCTTTAGTGATAATATCTGAATGTCGTTTTGTTTATGAATGCTCCCTGGCTTATCTCTATATGTATACTAGTCCAGGCCTAATAACTACATTTCAATGTTAAAACACCTTATTCAAAACCCTCTACCACTACAGATAATTGCTAACTTGTACGGAGTCACCTCCAAGCTAAAAATAAAAACTTAGTTCCAGCAAAGTAAGATTATATCTTCGTCATGGCGACAGTTTCAGTACACAAAACTCAGTAAGATTATTAAGAATAGCTAAAGAACTCATATATCGTCCAACCTTTTACAAGGCACCTAATATGACAGGTGAGGCCAGTAACGCATATGCCTCTCTCTGTAAGCTGTGTACACGTCAGCGCTGTGGAATGTTTCTGTATTGCTTACAATTCCAAGTATTTGCCTTGCAGTTTCGAGAAAAGTATTACTTATAAAATGGTTTACTTTGCGAAAACATTTATTTGTGATGTCATAAGATATGCCATTCTGCCCCGCCGCTGTGGTGCAGTGATTAGGAAACTCTACTGCTGGCTCAAGGATGAGCTATCGAACCCCGGCCATGGTAGCCGCTTATCAATCAAGACGGAAAGTTATGCACCATTGTGCTGTAGGAAGTAAGAGCACTTTAAGAACCGCATGTGGTCAAAATTGCTCAGCCTTCCATCCTGGCGCATCTCATCGGCTGACTCGCTTTGGGACCCTAACACGCATGACAGAAAACAAATCAATATATCATTCTGATATGCGCACTACAGGCATTTGATACTGATTATCCTAGATGGCACATGTTTAATGATTCTTACTTATACAACGTGGTGTGTGCTTGTTAGCGATATGATATTGTTACGTTCGGAATGTCGCTACTTGAGCGTTCGAGACGGTTCAGCAGATCAAGGACTGAGGGCCAGCGGGCAGCAACGCAGGTGCCACCAGACGAGTTCGATGTCGAGCAGGATGCGCTCACTTCGTACTTCTCTTCATTCTTTCTACTTCGATGCACTGCTTGAATCAGAGCCTGTAAAATTTTCCATCTCAAAGGCGAAGCCCTTGAATCGAGTCAGACGTCCGCACAAGGGCGACAGAGAATCAGTCATGCGAAGTAAGGTCAGTACGTGAAGAAGGTAATCAATGTTTCGTAAGGCGCGCAATCTAATAGGTTCAGTCAATAAATTTTCGAGAGCAACATAGGAATACGTATAGTGAGCCAGCATTTTCTGCCTTGTGCCTAGCTTTCGTAATGAACGCTAAATCAAGGCCAACTCGTCAAGGCGGGTATGTGACGATACCGGTTGTCGTAATAGGACTTGGAGAGCTTTTATAAGGCGAAAGTTACTAAGTGTGTAATCACTAAGGCTTCCTCAAACCGTTGAAATACCTGAGCCATCTTAGGAGAGTCATCTAGGAAGAACGGAAGGATGGGAGCACAGATGACAAAGGTTAATCTGGAACTTGTGTCCTGTCGAGCTGCATCGAATGGGCATGTAACTGAACATAGGAGAGGTATAATCATTGTGGCCGGTGTCGAATTACACGGAAAGCATGATGGAGAGTGCCTCTTTGGTTCATAATGTCATCCTATTTCAATGTGGATGGTAAAGTGTAGAATATCGTTTTGAGACGTTTTGTACCGAAGCCAATAGGATAGCTGCCCTTTTATACTAAAGAGCGTGGTTATCAGAGGCGAGAACGATCAATCGGTTGCACGTATGACACCTGGGAAAGGAGCCCAGCAGGTATATCCCGGCCATAGTAAAAGGATACATTGAAGGCGTCATAGGATGAAAAGACTAGGGCGAATCTTCATTGGGCGCTTCTTGCGCATGCAGCAGGCTCAGCTAGCCACATGCTTCTCAAGGTCTTAACGCATCTTAGTACTGTATAAATTTATTCGGGTACGATCAACTGCCCGCGCTTATCGCAGGTGTGCGGATGTGGGTTCGTCATTCATGATACCCTGCACAAAAGAACATAGGCTATTAGGTACTACCTGAAGGTAGCGGAGACGACTGGCAGATATTTCTTGTACAAAAGACCACCCAGTACTCAAAAAGGACTGAAGCTGTAATGTCCTCTGCAGCAGTAAAGCATGACTTGAGATTCTCGTCCTGCCTCTACTCAGTGCGAAACTTAGTCATCAGGGAAGGGCAGTTATACCATAGCAATTTTGTCACCAAACTTTTTATATAGTAACATTCAGTCAGTGAAAGAGAGAAACACAAGACATACCCACGTCGGCGTCGACGCTTACATGACATTCTTTTACCGAATAAATACAAATAAATTTCGCACCCTCTAAGACACTGATATCGATCAGTTTGATAAGACAACACAGAAAATTATGATAAGCAACTACAGTGACGAGCATCCCTCTATACAACAGAGAAATCGCTCAATTGCGAAATCTACTAAATACTGCACATTTACTGTGTATTTAAGTTTAATTTCTCCGTTGAAATACAGCTTTATCAGTACGCGATTAATGCCAATACCACTGTGTCGGTGTGTACTTCCGTTGGAACAGAGAATTTTAAACATTGGGGAATCGGATGTGATGTTAGTAGGATCTGGGGCTGACGAAATAGAGCCACGCACTGATGTCCACTTATAGCGAGTGTATTTGTGGACAAAGCACATAAGCAGCTAAGCAATGTCAGCGAAACGGAAAATGAAGCGCCGAAAATAAAAACAAAGGAAGAATCATAAAAGTTCCTTCCCGTTCTGTGAAGCAGGAATTGATACAGTGGCTGCGGTATTCAGGCGGTCAGGTCTGATTCCTTCAAGATCAACGAGGTTCCCTAGTACCCGAATGGGACAATCACACAAATCATCCCATTGATTACCAGATCAACGTGTTTCAAGCAGTCCATTGCAAAGAGAGCCACTCATTATTCTCGTCAAATGTTCGTCAAAAAGTACCATTATCGAGGAAGCTTAACATATCTGCCATTTGAAGTGATGGAGGAACGCGTTCATAATTGTGTCGAAAACTTCGTTACTATTGCATAGAGGAAAGGCAATATATGAACAGGCGCCTTCACTGGACGTCGACAGGAAGAAGATAACGATCACACGGATTGGTAGAGCAGAAAGAATAGCAAGAGCAGGAGGACGTTGGTAGGCTTCGTCTTGGTGATGCTTCAGTAAATGCCTCTTTAAATAAACCCCTCTGTGTTCTAAGCACGTATCAATATTACCAGTAAACAGGACGTCAGGTGCTGTGAAAGCAGTTTCTCCTTGTATTTGGGGTGCGGGAGATTTCCTAATAATCTGACCTCAGATAGGCAGATGAAAATCGGGACTGAGAAAGGACAATCTATGGCGTGATCGGTCCGGGGACAGCCATACCTGTCTGTCTTAATTTCAGCATTCAGGCAGCTGCAGTTAACGCAAAATTACAATGAACATTTTATCTTTTGTCTTAATCAACCTTTCAATGGCAAACCAAGGACAGCATAGATCTTGAATAGGATGTGGCGTTTCATTGAGAACCCTATATACGGCCTCTGTTGTAGTGTGTGCAAGGCATCAGTGTCAATGAGATGCCGGGTAGGGATCAAGGGAATGTACCTTCAATCGGGTTCTCAAATGTAAATGATGAACGAGAATTTTATTGGCAAGGCCTCCAAAGCATCAAGCTGTTAAAAGCTACGATGTTACGATGTTTGATGATCGTCAGACGCAGATGTGAGTCAGCGGCTGGAGTGGCCATAACTTCTTCAAGTGTGTACAAATCCGAAGCAATAAGAGGGAGAGGAATCTTGGGTGCATGTGGAAATCTTCATATTTATAGGAAAAATACAGGCTGCGAAGAAGAGTTAATGCCAAATATTCTTAGCCGCTCTCGCCTACAAACATTATGCATTGAAGAACCAAAATTAATTTCTTTTAGTGCAATAGAATGAACTGATCGGAAATACGGTTAATGCACAAAACTGGGGTACACACCCTACAAGACTGGCACATTGCTATTCTCAGTTACTCAAAACACATCATTGCTCTTCTCGCTTTTTATGGTGCAGACTGAATGAAATCGCAGGTGTAGAATCAAGTGTAGCCTTACGCACTCGCAAATTGTCACGTAATCACATAATCCGTGAAGCATGTAGCACTGCAAACTCCGCTGCGAACACGTAATTCTCTGAGCTTCATAAAAACCAACTTTTATGTTTAACATGAACTCAACGTTACGCCCTTGCCAATTTTTCATAGAAAAACTCATACTAGAAATGCTGCCGTCATATCAGCAAAAGCCAGTGTCGCCAGACTATTGACAGGCGCATAAAGGAACTACCCAGTACTCAAACCAACACGAATCCGGCACCTGAGCATAGCTGGCCTTTCAGCAACCAATCCTCCCTCATACGTCACTTGGACGAAGGGACCTCATTATCGCTCACTTGACTTCAAAAAATCAGCCAACCTTTTTTCATTCATTTATTCATTCATTCATCCTTCATCTCATATCCTACTGATGCCCTGAGGCAATAAATATTGACTAAAAAAATAATAAAGAGTGTTTATAATATATTAAAATATAGCGGAATTTCTACAGACAGTTCACAGTCTCCAGCCGCCGCGCTGACCAGTTTTCGGCACAGGCAATAAAGACTGTCTCCAGGGCCATGGTGACGAATCTCAGCGCGCAGAATAGGTGCAGGCGGGTAGTTCGAAACCGCGATCGGACGCACAGCAGAGGTTGCGAGGTCGATCGGTCTGAGCAAATTTGTGCAAATGTGGTTATCGTTGCAAAGAATCATAGTATTGGTCATGTGAGGGAGAATGGTTGATGGCCTGATCGTAGAGGGCCAGGGGGCAGCAGGGATAATAGCGCGTGATGTTTTCTCAGTGCAACAGCGGCGGCATATGAGGGTTCTTCAGCCGTGACTCGGGGTTGTTCAGCCGGGAGCACGTGGAGAGCCCCTAGAGAAACGGAGTCCGCAAGCATGGATAGGGGACACTATGTAGAGCGCTAAAAAAACTGCAGTTCCTCAGAACTGTCTGCCGCATTGTGGCAGAAAAAATCCAGGAAACTATCTACAATGCTACGCATTGTTTGAACATCAGCGAGCGCCAAAACCTTGGCATTAGGTGACGTTTCTTCAGCATCTCGCATGTGCGGACATGAATAATGATGGCGGACTGGTGATGCTGGTTAACGGTTGGAGGGCCACAAGGCGATGACTCCAACAAAGCTCAAGTTTCAGATGGACCACACATAGTGCCAGGGAACATTACTGAGGTCTTTCGCCACAATCTTATGTCCGTAACCTATTTACGGAAACATCCTAGAGGATTCATCAGGCAAGGTACTGAAGGCCAGCTGTCAGCTACATGCAGGAGCCTGCAAACAATGTTGAGGTCCAGCAGGGTACGCGCGTTGCGTCGTCCACTTCATTTCATCCACTTTGATGCCTCCCAAGCACAATACAGAAAAAAATTTTTAGATGAAATACTCTCATATTTCCATAATAATTTTCAATATAGCCTGCATAGTATTTTGTTCGTGGCGCATAGTCGATTTTTGCTACTAATGCTGCAATTGCTCCATAAGTGGGCGAGGTAATATAATGGGAAGACGTTTTTTTTTTTTCAGGACATTAATGTCTCTTCCTACAGCGCGCACAGATTATAAAAATTGTTTTGAAGGTATGATACTTATCCGAGTTATTAAGTCCAGAATTTATCCCCCCGAAAAATATCTGAGTTCTTTTAAGACTGACCTTTAGTTTCGGGGAACCCCACATGCGTTCTCAGAAAAGTGGGCGTTCAAAGTCAAAGCCTGCCATTATTTTTCAATTACTTTGATCAGTGAATGGCAGGTATCGCAAAAGGATTCGTATATTGTGCGTAGCCAGCCCCAAACAGAAAGGCTATTAAAGTAAATCGTGACTACGCAATCGTCATGAGCTTTGTATATTCCCATGGGTGTTGTCTCACAAGTAGCGGTCCCACTATGCTTTCTGCTGGTTGGTTGGTTTGTGGGGTTTATCGTCCGAACGCAACTCAGGCTATGAGACACGCCGTAGGGAAGGACTCCGGAAATTTCGACCACCTGGAGTTTTTTCGCGTGCACTGACATCGCACAGCACACGGGCGCCTTGCTTTTCGCCTCCATCGAAAAGCTGCCGCCGAAAAAGGTAGGAGATCACAAGATTATTGAATGATTTCTAGTGAGTTCGAACTATTTCAAGTTTGAGCACGTTTTGCTGCTGGGACAGAACAATAAAAGCAATGTTTGCTTTTTATGTCACTAATGAATCACACCTAAATGGTTTTCAGATAGAACAAAATATTATATTTTATAAGCGTATATCTTCAAAATATTGTTCGCGCTGATCTTTTATGCAATTTCTACAGGTGAGTAGTTACAGGAAACGCAATAATTCCATTTATTAGGTCACTTTTTGCTGGGTGCATTTCGCACTAATCTTTCAGATCGTTTCGTCATGTGAGGTCAAACCATATTGCTCAGAGATTACTCCGGAGATATGCCGCTAGTTTTGAAACCAACATAAATTTACCGTCTGCTTGGGAGGTGACATGCCGACGTTTTGCGACGTTTGCTGGGTACAAAATTGCCAAGAAATATTGTTTTACCTGCGTGGGCATACCAGCCTTGAAATAATCTTAAAAGAGTTAAGAGCTAAACATAATGTCCCTGGCAGTGATGGTTACGCTTATACTGTGTATTTGTTGTAGCACTTCAACTAACAAAACATTTTATATATTTGCTTCAATCCCCGCAGGCTTTACGGAGTGCAAAGAGAATATGGGTTACTTTCAGCAGTGATGACGGCGACACTGAAGGTGGAAGATATAGATGTTATTATCGTTTGTGGAGCTTTAGCGAGGGTACAACTTTTGAGTTCGACCAATATTTTAAAAATAGAACTGTATGGTGAGTATGTTTTCAACACAATGGGTTTTTCTTGATACAATCTAAAGTGACGCTCAATATCCGTCTTACAGGCAAACGCTTATGCTTCGACTTTGTGTTTAGAGTGCGCGTTGCTCTTTAATTTTACGGGGACGTTCTTAAAAGTAATCTGAAATGTTTTTTTTTTTTGCAAAAAATGAGTTATGTGTGGCAGTTATAGTTTTAGTCCGCTGAACAAGAATATTTTACTTAAAAGTGAAGGAACGGAGCACAAACGGCAGTTTTGTTTACAATAAAACGAACACTAGCGGGACCACCTTCCTGTTGTCCGTAATTGACATGGCCCATCATGACATAAAGCTCGGAATGGCAGAACGGCGTCGGGGTGTTGCTGCATGTGCGTTGCTTCAGGGGACTTGAGAGCTGGATTTAAAAATTCATTGATTATTCGAACAATTTAAAACACATTGAACACATAATGTACGCGTTCGTGCAACCAGCAGTTCCAAAGAAAAAGAAACGGCGCTACGAAAGACGATGTCGAGTACGTCGACAGCGATTCCACAGTTATCGCATTTTTGCGAAACGAAAAGAGCAAGATCTGGCCCGCTTTAACAACTCCACTTTCCACAATAAAGCTTAATTCAGCTCACAGCAACCATAGTTTTGCATAAAGAAAGTAACAAATTCCCATAAAGAAAGGCGGTATGCAAGGAGACACGATCTCCCCACCCAAGTAGGACAGTGTCGGGCCCCAGTAGGTCCGATGTAGGCAAGTGGGGCCGGTGCAACCATCATAAAATATGCTTCGGTCCCCAATAGGGCAAAAGTGATCAAGCCCCACTTGAGCTTGCCCCCGTTCCTCCTGCATGGTCCCATAGCGGCATTGCTCGGGCTAATGCAGAGCACATTCCTGCATCCAGACCGAAAGGATCCCTTGTCCGATATTTGAGGGCAATCCAACCAAAATGTGGGACCTTTATGGGAATGCCCACATAGGTCCGAAATAAGGCCGCCCCCATTTAATCTTCGTGGGATCAATATCGGCCTTAGTGGGGCAAAAAAAAAAAAGACGGGCATACCTACATGCTGCCCCAATCGGCCCCTTGTAGGTTACTTGAGGGCAGGTGAAATATGAATAAGAGCCCAATTTGGGCATGCCCTCGTGAAGCCCAAATAAGGCAGCCTTAGCTAAACCGCTTTAGGTCCCACATTGGCTGTAATGGGGCTGGAAGGCGGGCGTGCCCACACGGTACCAAAATCGGTCCCTTGTGGGGACTTTGAAGGCACGTGCAACAGCAGGTTGGCTCTAGGTTCAAAAACAACACCCAGCCCAATTGGGGCTGCCCACAAAAAAACCGCTTTATATCCTACATAGGCCGTAAGGGGGCTGGAAGGCGAGAAGGCCTGCATGAGACCGAAACCGGTCCCTTGTGAGGAATTTGAAGGCACGTGCAACAGTACTAGGCTTTAGGCTCAAAAACAACACCCAGCCCAATTGAGGCTGCCCACACAAACCTGCATCGGTCCCTAGTGGGGCCCATCGGGGCTTTGTCGATAGCCCCCTTTAGGACGACGTCGGCCCCTCTTGCAGCACCTACATTGAGCCTGCCGGGGCTGTCCTGCATTGCCTACATCGAACCCACCGGGGCCCACCCTTCATAACCCACTTTGTGCTACCTGGGCAGTACTATTCACAGCTTGCTTAGAGGAAGTATTCAGACTTGGAATAGGAGCAGTTAGGAATAAGGATAGATGGAGAACACCTGAGTAATTTGAGATTTGCATAGGACATTGCCTTGCTAAGTAACTCGGGGGATGAACTGCAAATAATGATTGATGACCTAGACAGGAAAAGTAGAAACGTAGGCTTAAAAATCAATATGCAGAAGTCTAAGGTAATGTTCAACAGCCTCGGGAAGGAACAGGAGTTTACATTAGGTAGCGAAATACTGGAAGTAGTACGCGAATATATCTACTTAGGACAGGTAGTAACCGCAGATCCGGACCATGAAAAGGAAATAACAAGAATAAGATTGGGATGGAGCGCATTTGGCAAGCACTCGCAGATTATGACTAGCAGCTTACCGGCACCGCTCAAGAGGAAAGTATACAATAGTTGCATCTTACCTGTACTCACCTATGGGGCTGAAACGTGGAGGCTAACCAAAAGGGTTCTACTTAAGTTGAGGACAACTCAGAGGGCTATGGAACGAAAAATGGGAGGGGTAACATTAAGAGATAGAAAGCATGCTGAGTGGGTTAACGAAAAACATCAGGTTACTGACATTCTAGTGTAAATTAAGAAGAAATGGGTATAGGCAGGACATGTAGTGCGAAGAGAGGATAACCGATGGTCGCTTAGGGTAGAAAACTGGACTCCAAAGGAAGGAAAGCGTACCAGGGGGCGGCAAAAAGTTAGGTCGGCGGATGAGGTCAAGAAGTTCGCAGGGGTCAAGTGGATGCAGCTAGCACAGAATCGGCTTAATTGGAGAAATATCGAAGAGGCCTTCGCCCTGCAGTGGATATAGTAAGGCTGATGATCATGATGATGATGTTAATGATGATGATGATGATGCGATTGGACGTCCCAAACCGACTCAGGGTGTTAGAGACGCCTTAGCAGATGGCTCATAAAATTTCGGCCACCCGGAATTCTGCTCTGATATCGGATAGGGCACACGCGTCTTGCTTTTTCTCTCCAGTTAGAAGCAACCGCCGCTGCCGGAATTCTATCCCGCATTCTTGCGCAGATAGGTAGAACGTCCTAAGCATTGTCCCACCGCGATAAGGCCAGAATGTTGTGCATTAGAATTTATTTCTCAATTTTCCAGATTACAGTACGCCTAAAATGCCTCAGTTGTGGGGATATAATAGATGTCATCATGCGTCTGCATGATGTTCTTCTATGCGGTCTATGCATTGAGGTGGCTTGAAATAAGCAATTTTCCCATCTGAAGTTGGGGTTTTGTACTGAAGTAAGGAAAGCGGGAGTCGGTGCCGTGTTGTTTTGGGTAAGGCCAATAAATGTGGTGGTACTACATGATTATGTACCCACGCGTTTTAACCGCCGCCAAACATGGGCGGAAGTGACTGGCGCCTACTTAAGAATTACGTATGCGCATGCTTTGGACTTGCAGATGTAGTCCATACTTTTCTTAAGGTTTTAATTGTGTATATAAGCCTAATTTGATACCTGCCTCCGCACAGCAACGTGATCGCTTGCTCTCCACTTGTATGACGCTCCCCAGAGATCCTATAAAACAGGCGCCAATAAAGGCTAGGAACCTTTGTTTGCACGGAAGTGGTAATGACTGTTGATCGGCACCGCGAACAATACATGGTGTGAGGAGTGGTTGAAAGTCACGGCCACAGAGCTCGTGCGCAAAGAAATATTAACTTGTCAAGCTACCGGCGTTACAATATTTCTCCGATAATATCAGTCTGCTTTGAAAACACCAGAAAACTTAATTTCTGCAAACAGCACATTACCCAGAGTAAGTGCATGGATTAATAAAAGAAAGCGCATCTAATGGTTCGATGTGCGCTCTTGCATACAGTGTATAACATGTTTTCAAGAGGCTAGAATAATAATTTTAGCTCTGCCTTGGGCATTGCATCTTCATGCTTTAAAACATGAACTTGCGTACACTTGATGCTTTTCTACAGTGCGAATCTGCCTTCGATAATACGGCTAAAATATAAACATGCGTAATATTTGGCAGAATACAGGACCAAAAATCTTCGCTACATCAGAAATGTAATAAAAAAAAACTAGCAACGCCTACCACTAAAACATATTGGGCACATTGTATGTTAAATATTTTTCATTTGCAGGCACAAAGACCATCTATATGGCAACGTAGAAACGGATGCTCAAGGAAACAGTGTGATTAAAGTGGAGAGAGAGCAAGGTGAGGCGGATATGGGCGTTGTAACCATAATAAAGATTATACAAATTACGGTAATAATCAAGCATTTCAGTCGACTGAAGTCATCTTCAGCGCAACAATTCTGTACCTAAACCGTTCCCGTCACAACTTTCAATTCAGAAAACGGTTTCACGACTGCGTTCGCACAAAAAACGGCTGGGTTAAGTAGCCTCCACTACAGTCGAAGGTAGCTTATGAACCCAACCCTGGAAGTCGCAGAAACTGACCACACTTCAATGTGTGATCATTTTATAAAGCATATTTTTTTCCAGTTTTTACCATTATCGCACATTCCCTACTGATGACATGTTATTTGTTTGATTGACAGGTTCAACAGTCACTGTTACTTTTATTTTCTAAAAGCGTAACAGTGTTTATGTTGCTTCTCATCACCCTCTAGGGCCTCTGCTTCTCATAAATGCTGCACTGCTTAGTTGCACACGGATAAACTATTGGCAGCGCAGTCTTTATGAGAAGATGTTCCAACTAGCCCAGTCCGAAGCAGTTCTGAACCCTCTACTTACCCTTGTCAGCAGAACTGCATACATAGTTTGCGACATCGTAAAAAACCCACCACAAAAGCGTAGAAGCCAGATTTGTTTTTCAAATTACATTTCTGGCCTGTTAGCGACCACTTAGTGGCAGCTATGAATTATAAAATATAACCAATAATTGGTTTCGTAATTGCTGTAGTATTGATCGGTACTATAGGCAAAAAAAAGTTCGGAGGGTTGTATACTAAATGGGAAGCATGGGAAGCATTTTTGCAAAAGCTCAACTGTTTCACATATCAACAATATTTAGAGACAAAGTTCGAATAATTATTTTCGTCTCTGTAATAAACCTTCTACAACGAAATACATAGCATGAATATTTATTTCGCCAAATCAATTTTTAAAATGTGCAGGCGAAAAGTATTAATTTTACTAGGCTCCTGAAAAAGCAATGTGCGTTATTTATCCAGGGACACCATGGCGCCAATATGCCGTCAAGTTCTGGGATGCTGACACTAAATGCGGTGTTTTAAGCTATTCTGAGAATGGTGAGTAGAGAATTGTGATATTTTGTCAGAAAGAAATAGAACATTGGGCAAAGTTGTTTGGTTTTCACATCTGATATTCATATAAATATATATGAGATTCAAACGTTAATCCGTATTAATAAAGAACAATATATAAAATTCGTTAGGCTGTACGGAATATAAACAGACTATGTTGAGATTTCTTTTTATAGCAGGGTTTTAATGAAAAAAAACTATCAACCATCCCTTATAACACTTTAATTTTTCCTTCGGAAAAATCACGGGGCTCACAGTATATTACGTTACTTCCCATTTTGGTGTAAAATACATAGCTTATTCGTAAATCCATAAGAGTCATCCTATCAACGTCGCATCTCTTGCCGGTTAATCTAGTTCACAGGGATTTTATCACGATTACTGTGTCAGTGGCTCTGATAATATTTTGTGCTGAGCAGATTGCGTAAGTCAATTTCGAGTGTATTCTGAATGAAGGCAAGTTTTCGTGAATTCTCTAACAGAGTGCATACATAAAGTACACCTTCCTTGTATGCAGCAGGCGTCTTCGAGCTTTTTAATATTGTACAATAGGGTGCATTTTTGTCACCGAATTTTATTTCTATGTCGATTTAAGTAGACCTTGTGCATTTGTTGAGGCCTGGCACATTCAAACTGCATTATTCTCTAGTACAATATCTGCAAGCAGGTAAAAGCTTGTTGTCTTAACAGGATGTTGTGAGATAACACCCTGTACTCCTCTCTGTTGGATGTATAAGTAAGGCATTTCAAATTATTCAGAAGAGACGTCGCTTTTAAAAGCTCTGTGAGATATTTCAGTGAAACCTCTGCGCACCTGAAGTTAAGGCGGATATATTTGTTTTGCAACGCAGAGTGCCACATAAGGGAAGTAATAAATTAGAACTACCTATGCCATTTTGTCATCACTGATGATAAGGTGTGATCCTGGATAGCACTGATCGTATTGCGATGTTGAAGGCAGTCAGGCGTTAAGGATAGCATAATTTCTACACTTTCCGAATCAGCTTTTTAGTTCGCGCTATGGCAAATTAAGATAAGCTCACAAAACCGGTTCCAGCTATATATCTCACAGAATGCTTTGGTGAAATGCTGTGCGTCAATAAAAAGCAAAATCGCTTGCGTTCTTAAAAACCTCACGATATTTTATATTTGTACTGTGAAAAAAGTATGCGCAGGGTTAAACTTTTTTTCGCGCCTTTTTCTGGATGCTGATAACCAAGCTGTGTAATCTAAGACTTCAACGTTAAAGACATCCAATTTCTGAAGATAATGTGTTTCTGGAAACCAAATGTTGAATAAAGGTGCTCAATTATTTCACTTAGCAAAATGCAATCTTCTTGCACTCTACCAAGCAAATAGGCTTCTATAGCACTCGCATCAACCTGCATAAAAAGCCGCCGTTTGCTTTTTGCGCCTTTGGCATGCTGAATGTTCTTCTTTTCATAATTTTAAACCTATCCTGTTGTAAATCTCTTCTTCTGATCCGTGATTGGGATTGTAACTTCCTGCACTGAGACAAATATTACGGTAATTTGAATTCAGGCGCTTTCTAAAGAAGGCCGAACAACGGGACTGCTATGGCAACAATTCCTCATTCCTTAACGTGTGGTATATAAATGTTTTACATATGTATTATTTGAGTGAGAGACCATACACACATTAACATGATGGAATTGCCTTTATAGCCTGTATGATTGTCCCCTTCATGGATCACTGCCTTGTCGTGGCGGAGGGGCTTGCGAAACTCGATGAAGTCGTGAGCTCTGCTGTGTAGGGCCACCCAAGATAGACAGGTCACGACAGAGAGTTCTGACAAAATGTGATTCACTGGAGAAGGTAATGGCAACCCACTCCAGTATTTCCTGCCAAGAAAACCCTATGGCCAGTCACAATACCATTGTTTTAGTCATGTATTGCGGAAAAGAAAGCTTATGATGAATCATGACTGGATTTACGGTCCCCTATTGAATAGCGAATACAACTAATATGTGAACTTCTGTGTCAAGTTATTGAAGGGGAAGTTTTGGGCAATGCACTGATTATTATCACTGATTGAATATCCCCTTTGCAATTCGGCGTTCCACTGCCCGGTCACAAAATAAAACACCTCCGCGCTTTCTCGATGTCGAGATAAGTCCTCCCATGGAGTTATCAGTCAGGAGGAGCTGTATTCAGACATGGACCAGTTCCATCTTGCCGAAAAAAAAAAATTATGGAAGCAAAATAATTGACCGCGCTTAAATGGCTGTCCTTGTCGCCCACTTAATATGTGAAAAACTAAGTATCTTTGTTGTTTCAAAACTAAGATAAATTATACAAACCAGAAGTTATTTTATGGAAGGCTTGAAAAGCTGACCAACGAAATCTGGTTGGTTGGTCTGTGGGGTTTAACGTCCCAAAGCGACTCAGGATATGAGAGAGGCCGTAGTGGAGGACTCCGGAACTTTTAACCCCCTGGTGTTCCTTAACGCGCGCTGACATTGCACCGCACACGGGCGCCTTGCGGGATTCGATCCCGCGTCCTTGGGAAAGTAGTCGAGCGCCGTAATCGCTACGCCAGCCCGGCGGGTGCAACGAAATCTGCGCAACAAAATGTGTAGCAACGAATTCTAGCTTACTGCTGCTTATAACGAGTAGTAGGCTAGAAGTCGCTGCTAGGCTAGAAGTAGTTTTATGAAGTACAAGTATAAACGAAGTTCATATACTGCAGCTAGGGGCCTTTCTTAGATAACAAACAGCTTTAACCCAGCCTACTAGCAGGTCAGTAATTCATACACTTCCATTCTGACTTTTGATCTCTTCTAGAGTAGGAATTTTGAGAGGCTACATGCGCCGGTGATCAAAATAAAGCATTCAAATCAAGTGCTCCTGGAAATCAGAAGCTGCTTTTCTACTCAAAATACTTAAAATTCATCGTGACGAAATGTTCACTTCCTATTTTCATAATAACTGAATAGAGAATTCTCTTCGTTGTTTTATTGGGGCACAAGTGCATCTTTATCTAAATTATACAAAAGGCTACAATTAAAATCCGGTTCTTTCGGTATATCTTGCTTTATTTTCTATCACAATGGTCTGGTGATATTGTTTATTAACAAAATAAATATCTCTGATTCAGAATTCTATGCTCTACATCAACACAAAATGTTCATGTGATATAAATACGTAGTACATCTTATTACGTATTCTGAAAATGGCGGAGCCCTTACCAACCTAGAATAGCAACCTCAGAGACAATTCTGACTTGCATCAGTAATCCCGTGAATAAAATAGAAGAATTAAAGCTTTATTTGGTAAGCTGGTTGAAATTAACGTTAATTTGGACTGGATGGTGCATACTGTTTGAGCGCTAAACTGACAGCGCAAAACTGAGACGCAGCAAAAATAAGAAAGAAACAGGATAAGCGCTCTCTTCGCCTGGATTTATTCACCACGAAGGCAGCAAATGTAAAGAAAATACAAGGTATGCAGATAATATTAAAAAAAGAAACATGACATCAACCGCATCATTCAAGCAATAACATTTCGCTTATGAAAAGACGTACTAAAGTAACGGTCGCACAATTTTCCACTTCTTTTTTTATTTGGAACGCTACGAAAACCTCCCATGACTTTGTATCTCTGCTCCTGCTAAGAATGTTTATCACGCTAAGTGGTGGTTTACGCTTCTTTCAGTGCGAGCATTTTTTGAGGCAGCTTTTTTTTGAAGGTTTTGTAGAGTCTTTTAGAGGTTTTGAAAGCGTTTCACATAAAAAGAAGGGAAAAGATTGCGTAAGCGAAACATTAGTACGTCTTTTCAAAAAGAGATGTTTTTTCTTGAATGGTTTTGGTCATCCCACGTGAGTATTCTTGCATTCATCTCATGTCTAGTATTTTCTCTTATTTTCTGCCTTGGTGGTGAATAAAGCGTGGTGATTTGAGCGCTTGTCTCGCATCGGTCAAATGTGTGCTTTGTCTCAGTTTTGAGCTGCTCCTTTATCCCTCAAATATTATTCGTTAAGCATTACATGTAATTATGAACAACTGTCGAGGGTGGAGCAGCCTTGAAATCTACGTAATTAGAATCTAACACGTTTCACAAGGGCTTTGTTATTGTTGTGACTGTAGGAAAGTAGGAAAGGAAATTCACGGGCTTGCTACTGGCTCTGTAGCCGAGACACTTGCGCTAACTCGTGCGGACAGGAGAAAATATTGAAGAACGAAAATAATGAAGAGGGAGAATGAAAGGCAAGAGTCTCCTGTCAGCAAGTTCTTTTGCGCCTCTTGCATTAAACCTCCAGATCTTTATATAAAGTTCCAGGTTTGTCTCTTTACTTTTTGGGTCCTGCTCTTCTGCAGAGGCGAAGTGTCCTACTTTTATCCTTGCTTTCGTCACACCTGCATGCTTTTATACCTTCATTTGCTTTTCTTTTCTTCAGGTGCAGAAAACTGTGAATTGATTGTATGGGAGAATCAACTTCCTCAGTCTGGCTACACATACAGTTGCGAGACAAAATATGACGAAATATGTAAAGATTTTCGAAAATATAGTCTCTACGAAGGCGACTGCTTGCCACAGAGGGATGAATTTCTGAGAGAAGAAAACAATTTCGCATCTTCAGCATAGGACGTTTTGCTACAGAAAATGATTCCCCGAAGAATGATAACCTGGCATTGGCAGATTACGAATGCAATCTACGAAAAATAAAAATTTTTCAATGTTTGCTTCATTTTGGTGCTATTATTTTGTGATAAGAATAAGAAAACTCAGAGTACTGAATTATTTAGTGCTTAGTCTGGGTTTTGTCACTGATGCGCGCCTCAGCATGCGCCCAATATACTCTGGCGTAAGAGCGAGAGAGACAGACCCTTTAATGAAAAGCAGAGAATTTAGCCGGCAGTTAAATTTCGCTGGCAAGCTTCTCTGTGTAGGAAGGGAAACGAGGAGGGGGGGAGCTAAATTGCAGCCAATAAATTTGTTGTAAGGTGCATCGTAGATTAATGGTATAAAATGAAATGATGATATGCATAATCCGATAAATGTGCTTATAGAGTTGACAGCGTGCAAAATGCCTGAGGGAAATATTCAAGGTGAGTTTAGAGTTTGCCTAGAAGTCCAGTTTTTTGCAAATACGGTAATAAAAAGTTCATAGCGAGTTAGTTGCCTAGCGCAGGCTAAAGGGCCTAAAATAATGTCCAATGTTAAAGGCATTGGGGATAGCTTTTCCATGCTATGTTCGTAGTGCGCACGCTCGTCAGCGTACACAGTACACTAAAGGTCTGTTCACACTTGCGACTAGATGAGGTCGCGCGACTGGTAGTCGCGCGACCAGAGGAGAGGAGCTACGTTCACACTTGCGACTGTCGCCTTCTCGAAAAAAGAGTTGGGAGTAGGAAAGCTGCTGGGCGATGACAGCGAACGTCGGTAGCAGCCGCTTGCCGTACACTTCAGCTTTTTCAGGCCAGAACGCCGACGACGAATAGACGGTGTCAATATAAAATGTTGCGCCTGCGTGAAGAACCCATTTTTCAAAAGTTTATAGTACTTACCGGATAGTCCGAATATCTTTCCAATCTCCTCCCAGGCCATATCCTTCTCCCTGCCTTTGAATTCCGGATGCCGTTTGTTGAAAAGGCAGGGGTATTCTTTAATTGCATTAAGAAGGTGCTCGATCGAGTACTCCGGGACCTCGCTGATTGGTGAAATGGTTTGCGACTAGTAGTGGCGCGACTAGAAATTCGAGCAGTGCCCGATCGGCCCGCGGCAGTCGCTTTTCGACCGATGCGACCATTTGCGACTGTCGCTTTTCGACCAAAACGGTCGCGCGACCGCTGCTAGTCGCAAGTGTGAACGGGCCTTAAAGCAGAATATTGCCGCGAAAACTTCAAAACAGTATTTGTTGTTTTTTTTTATCAGCCGCCGGCATACAGGCTTATCACTCTGATTCTGGATCGCGTATCAGTTCCGTTATCTTTGTTTGTTAATGCTCGATGTCGAGAGTCACACCTTTATCAGTTTTGTTGTAGCGCAAGATGCACCGAGATCTGTCTCGAAGGTTCCGGCCACTCGGGTGTCTTTCCACAATGTTCCAGACCGCGCTGGTAGCTGTTTGCGACGTTATCTAAATTGTTCTGTGCAGAATTTAAATTGAGCGTTGACGAGTGTGACGAGTATTCTTTGTCCGACGACCGACGAGCGCGGTTGTTGCTACCGCCGCCGCCGAGTTGCTTAGTTCTTTTGCGGGCGCAAGTCAGCCCCAATAAAGAGTTATTTCAGTACCATCACGCCTGTGTCTTCTTTTGGCGTGTACGGCCTTGTCACCACTACGTGACACCTGATGGAGGTGCTGCCTTTGATCCTTCAAGCGAAGACCCGAGCCGTGTTCCTGTCGCCCTGGAAGACCAGCCTACAGGCCACCGAGCCAGCCGCCGACTTCAAGGCCTACAACCCGAACACGGTCTGCTGTCTGACCCCATTCGATCTCGGAAGGTATCGACGTTGACAATGGCTCAGCCCACTACAGCACCGGTTGTTTTTGTCCAACCCCGTGAGCCCCCTTGCTTCCACGGACGACCGGATGAAGATGCTGGAGACTGGATGGACCTTTTCGACCGTGTGGTAGAATTCAACAGCTGGAACGACGCTGCGAAACTCAGGCAGGTCTGCTTTGATCTTCAAGGACATGCCCGAGTTTGGTTCGAAAATCATGAGGCAGCTATGAAGGATTGGGAGATTTTCAAGGAAGCGTTTTTGACTACCTTTGCAAGCATCGTCCGAAAGGAAAGAGCCCAGGCCCTCCTTCAGTCAAGACTTCAACTTACTGAAGAGCCTGTCCTGGCATACGTTGAGGATATGAAGCGCCTCTTTCGCCGCGCCGACCCTAATATGACCGAAGGTGAGAGAGTCAAATTTTTAATGCGAGTCGTCAAAGAATCTCTTTTTGCAAGTCTTGTCCGAAATCCGCCAAAAACTATGGCGGAATTTGAAACGGTGGCGTCTACTATCGAGAAGACGTTGGCCACCCGGATGCGCCACTACGAGCGGCGCATCCGCCCCCTAGCCCCCGTAGGGTAAACTACAGGCAGCAACCTTTGGAGGTGAGCTTGCTCAACTGCGAAAAGACGAAGATCCTCCGCCGCCGACGACCACTAACGACGACGCAACCATTTCATCGCCGCTGCACACGACGACATCGACGACAACACGACCAGAGTGCAAGCAGACACCGCCGCCCAGCGAAGTAACAACGGTATGCCCCGGCCATGACCTGAAGAAACGACGCAGCCGAGATCGGACACTAAGGCCCACGTTCAATGCGAGAACGCGAACAAGTGACCTTGTAGTTGATATCGATGGTCACAGAGTCACTGCCCGTGTAGACACCGGAGCTGACTATTCAGTCATCAGTGGACCGTTAGCCTCCCATCTCAGGAAAGTTACAACCGCTTGGGATGGCCCGCTGATTCGCACCGCAGGTGGCAACCTGATTACTCCATCGGGACGATGTTCTGCAAGAATAACCATAAATGGGCGTACTTACCCCACCAGCTTTGTGGTCTTGCAGCCGTGTTCCCGCGACGTGATTTTAGGCATGGACTTCCTAAATGAAAATAGGGCTATCATCGACCTCCGATCCAAGCTCATCAAGCTCTCTGCAGACAAAGCCATACCTGCTACGACGACTTCGACGCAACACGTCGCTCTAAACGTCCTCGACGGTGAATTGACTGTGCCGGCCCGATCAAGTGCCGCCGTCAGCGTAGGTAGCACACACATCGAAACCACTGAAGGCATCATCGAAGGAAATATCCTATTGCTCTTAGAACGAGGTATCGGCATCGCAAGATGCATCGCAAAATTCCGAAGAGGACAAGCTGAGGGGCTGGTAACAAACTTCACTGAAGAATACCGGCATCTCAACAGGGGCGCGACCATCGCTTTTCTCGACGAATTAGCTGACCTCAAAGACGTATTCGCCCTCCACGACCAACCATTGGAAGACGCACCGGACCAATTCCGTCAGCCCACATTTGACACCAACCCAGTATTGACCCAAAGCAGGAAAAACCAGATTCGCAGTCTTCTTCGAAACTACAGGGAGTGCTTCTCGTCAAAATCGAAGGTACGACAAACACCACTGGTCAAGCACCGCATTATAACGGACGAACACGACCGACCTCTGCGCCAAAGCCCTTATCATGTATTGTCGCCAGAACGGCAGGCCATTCGCGATCAAGTTGAGGAAATGCTGCGTGATGACGTAATCCAGCCACCGAACAGCCCCTGGGCGGCACCAGTCGTTTTGGTCAAGAATAAAGACAGCACACTTCGCTTCTGCGTTGATTACCGCCGCTTGAATAGCATAACGAAGAAGGATGTCTACCCGCTTCCCCGCATCGACGACACTCTCGACCGGTTCTGCAATGCAAGGTACTTCTCATCGATGGACCTGAAGAGCGGATATTGGCAAATTGAGGTCGACGAAAGAGATCGCGAGAAGACCGCATTCATCACACCGGACGGCCTTTATGAGTTCAAGGTGATGACATTTGGCCTCTGCTCCACACCAGCCACGTTTCCACGAGTATGGTCACAGTCCTGGCAGGCTTGAAGTGGCAAATTTGTTTGGTATATTTGGACGACATTGTTGTCTTCTCGTCAAACTTTCAAGACCACCTAAAACGACTACAGACAGTGCTGGAAGCCATCAAATCATCGGGACTAAAGCTAAAGCCAGAGAAGTGTCACTTCGTCTGCGAAGAACTCCGGTTTCTAAGTCACATCGTTAGCAAGGACGGTATTCGCCCAGACCCGGAGAAAACAGCTGCAATCGCACAATTTCCACCGCCTGCCGACAAGAAAGCTGTGCGCTTATTATCGACGATTTGTCAGAAACTTTTCGCGGATCACCGAACCGTTGACGCAGCTTACAAAGGCTGACGTACCTTTTAAATGGGAAGCGCCGCAAGGAGAAGCCTTCGACGAACTTAAGCGCCACCTGCAATGCCCTCCTGTACTTGGCCACTTTGATGAAAACGCCGAGACCAAAATTCACACCGACGCGAGCAGTGTGGGCCTAGGAGCTGTTCTCGTCCAGAAGAGTGCCGAACAGGAGAAAGTAATCGCCTACGCTGCAGGTCTCTCACAAAAGTCAAAGTCAATTACTCGACGACCGAGAAGGAGTGCGTTGCAATCATCTGGGCCACATCTAAGTTTCGTCCATACCTATACGGCCGACCATTCAAGGTGGTAAGCGACCATCACGCGCTCTGCTGGCTGGCTAATTTGAAAGATCCTTCCGGCCGCCTTGCCAGATGGAGCCTACGACTTCAACAGTTTGACATGACTGTAGTCTATAAGTCGGGCCGGAAGCATTTCTACGCAGACTGCTTATCCCGTGCTCCCGTCGATGCTCCCCCGAAGGACGATGACGACGACGCCTTTTTGGGACCGGTAAGCGCCAGCAGTTTCGCAGAACAACAGCGATCAGATCCTGAGCTGAAAGCGCTAGCCAATTACTTGGAAGGAAAGGCCGCTTCCCCTCCTGGTGTGTTCAGGCGATATTTATCATCCTTCACGTTAAGCAATGGCCACCTCGTGAAGAAGAACTTCGCACCCAACAAGACCGCGCAGATTCTCGTAGTGCCTAAAATCCTTCGGCAAGAAATTTTGCAGGCGTTGCACGATGAGCCCACAGCAGGCCACCTCGGATTTGCGCGCACGTTGCGTCGAATCCAGGAGAAGTATTACTGGCCGCGACTGCCTGCCGAAGTTGCCCACTACGTGAAGACGTGTTGTGAGTGCCAACGGCGCAAGACGCCGCCGATCAGACCAGCAGGACTACTAAACCCGATTCCGCCCCGAATCCTGCCCTTTTAAAAAATTGGGATGGATCTCCTCAGCACCTTTCCATCTTCGTCTATGGGTAACAAGTAGATCATCGTGGACACTGACTACCTTACCCGTTACGCCGAAGCAAGAGCACTACCAAATGGTAGCGCGGCAGAAGTCGCCAAATATTTTGTCGAACAAATTCTCTTGCGACATGGCGCCCCAGAAGTGCTCATCACGGACAGGGGAACGGCGCTTACGGCAGAGTTGATGCAAGCCATCCTGAAATACAGTCACACAAGCCATCGACGAACAACTGCGTACCATCCCCAGACCAATAACCTTACGGAGCGCCTGAACAAAACGATCGCGGACATGATCGCTATGTACGTTAACGCTGAACACAACACCTGGGACGCCATTTTGCCGTACGTGATCTTCGCGTATAACACGGCAGTCCAGGAGACGACCAGAGCGACCCCGTTTAAGCTTGTGTACGGCAGGGAGGCCACGACGACGCTCGACGCAATGCTGCCGCACGTGACAAGCGAAGACAACCTTGAATCGCCGCCTACCTGCAGCGTGCAGGGGACGCCCGACGACTCGCACGGCTGCGTATTAAAGACCAACAGCGCACCGACAGCCGACGATACGATTTACGACGACGCCACGCAGAGTACAATCCAGGAGACCAAGTGTGCGTTTGGACACCAATTCGCCGTCGCGGAAAAGTTGTTGCGTCGATATATTTGGTCATACAAAATCCTTCGCCGCGTGGTACCACTGGACTATGAAGTCATTCCCGACGGAACGTCAGCATCACAACGGCGACGCGCACGCCCAGAAATTGTACATGTTGTACGACTGAAGCCATATTACGCGCGTTAAAGGACCTGTGGTGTTTACACTTTGCAGTGTTTATGTTTAAGTTTTTTTTGTTTTGGAACATCGAGGCGATGTTTTTTTAAGGGGGGAGTAATGCCGCGAAACCTACAAAACAGTGTTTTTTTTTTAACAGCCGCCGGCATACAGGCTTATCACTCTGATTCTGGACCGCGTATCAGTTCCGTAATCTTTGTTTGTTAATGCTCGATGTCGCGAGTCACACCTTTATCAGTTTTGTTGTAGCGCAAGATGCACCGAAATCTGTCTTGAAGGTTCCGGCCACTCTGGTGCCTTTCCACAATGTTCCAGCCCGTGCTGGTAGCGGTTTGCGACGTTATCTAGATTGTTCTCTGCAGCCTTTAAATTGAGCGTTGACGAGTGTGACCAGCGTTCTTTGTCCGACGACCGACGAGCGCGTTTGTTGCTATCGCCGCCGCCGCGTTGCTAAGTTGTTTTGCGGGCGCAAGTCAGACCCAATAAAGAGTTATTTCAGTACCATCACGCCTGTGTCTTCTTTTGGCGTGTACGACCTCGTCACCACTACGTGACAGTATGTTGCACAGTTTCAACCGAACTACAGTTGTCACAATGCGCACGGTTAATTTGGCCAAAAAGTATCGCATGTCATTTGTATATTCAGAGTTAAGGCGAATTTGGTGGTGAAGCATTTTTAGTTGCGCGGAAATTTCGGAGGGAGCTTTCATCTTAGATGTGGGTCAATCGAGTAAAGAAATTGATAGTGATTTGTCGGCAAGCTCCAAAGTCGATGTTTTGCTTCGGCAGCAGATGTTTTAGCCAGTTGGGACGCATCAGATTTCTCGAAGAAGGTCCTTTGCCAAAAGTAACCATGCTAAAGGGTTTCCTTCTTAACCATGTTTGGAACCCTTGATCTATTTCAAAAGGCGAAAAATGATCTGTACACATAAGAGTGATGTGCTTTTTTTCCGCAACGGTGATTAATAACTTGGCCTGTCTTGTAAAATGCTTAACTACAGGGCTAACGAGCAAATCGGGCAGCCTGGTTACTTTTGGCAAAGACGGTACCGTTTATGTTGATGGCCTTTACGAGCCGTTTCATCGGATTTTTCATGACTTCAATGCCACCTTGGGAAGGTATCCACTGAACTGTTATGCAGGGGCCTATGGCAACAGCCAAATGATGCAGATGTCTGATGTCACGAGAAATAGGCTAATGATTGTTTTTCTTCAGCAGGTTATATAGGATTTACAGAGATGCTCTAGAATCCTTGAAGATAACCCATCATCCGGTGGTCTGGCGCAGAGTATAGGAAATAGCTTCTTGATTGCCATGGAGCTCAGCTGTCGTAGATGATGTCTTCCGCTGCAGCCGGTAAGACAGGACATGTTTTATTGAGGGCACATAAAGGCCACGGGAAGAAGTGACTTGAATAGGTGAACCGTCGGTGAATATGTGGATGTACTATATATATTCCTTGGCTAAGTAGGCGAGAGCGCCTTGAACAAGTGCTGCCTGTGGCATGCGGCTCTTCGCATCCACGCAGGAACAGACATATTCACCTTTAAGGGCAATAGTGTTCATGGAGGAAAGGTGAGTGGTAGTAGATTTTGTGGCTGAGTAATAGTAGGAAGGGGCAGAAACTGTACATCTTGACCAAAGCCAGATTTGCAGTGGGTTATGTGGACACTGTATAAGAAGTGCTTCTTGCCTTTAAGGACATGTCGGAGATGGATGCTAATAGTTTCTTGGGGGGCAATCACATCTAGCGGGAGACATCCTGCTTCTGCAAGTGCTCCCAATGCAGAAGAATCTTTTGGGAACCTAAGGCATATCCGCAGGTGGTTGTTCTGCCCGGCTTCCAAAACTTTGCTTGTTGGAGAAAATATTTGAAGCGCCGGTAATTAGTAGCGCAACGCCCCTTCAACGCAGGTTTTTCCAAGCTGAACCATCGACCGGCTGTTGCTGCCCCGTCATGCTCCCGCCATGAATAAGAAAACCTGTGATGCTGCAATAATTCTCTTGCGGAGGTTTTTTAAACTAGTGTGTCCAAGAGATATTACTTTCAATCATAACACTTTGGAATCGGTGTACATACAATAGTGACCGTCCATCCAGAAGAAGCGGGTATCGAGTCATTCCTTTGCTTCTGAAAGCCATAGTCACACTCATTTAATATGAGAGACGAAGTCCACGAGGGGAGGGGGGGGGGGGGGGGGGGGGGGCAGGTGAATTGAAATGTGCAGTAACGCTTTCTGAATTCGTTGCTGAATAGTATAACGTGAATGTGATGCACTCGAGATGCAAATATCATCTGCAAAAGTTATTATGCGTACTCCTCGTGGAACGTTTCTTGTTATATGTGTAAGGGCAGTATTGAATAGGAGAAAGCTGAGAACAGCTCCCTGAGGTACGCCCCTCTTGACTGCGTGGAAGAGAGTTGAACAATGTGAAGTGGTCATAAAAATTTGTCAGAAAAGAGCGACTTCATTTCATACACGGCGATATTACTTCTAAAAAGGAATTAAATTACATTACTAATTACTTTGCTGAAAATCGCAGAAAAGTAATCAAATCACATTACTCAATACTGCTCCCAAAAAGTAATAAAAATACATTACAATTACTTCCACTGAGTAAATGAATTATTCTTAAATTACTTCCTAGTTTGCACCCATGCAAAACCTAATTAAAACTAGTAAACAAAACACAACGTGTTCTTCAGACGCGAAGCACGCACATTATTTCGTTATCCCGCCAAATTCCCTCACAGAGAGCTATTCCTTTCCACTTTCTACAACACTTGCCATTACAAAACAAGACCAAAGCAAAAAAAAAAAGACAGCAACAACAACAAAAACAGAAGCATGGTCGCACGATCGTGAAATGACCGGCGAACCCAGCGTCTTGCTTGCCCTGAGCTGCCTCCGCCATTTGAAGGCCCAAGAAGTTAGGTTATTTATTGTTTCAGCAGTCCCAACAATCGACGTCGGCACCTTGTGCTCACTGATCAGTAATGCTGAGGCCACGGTGACCCTTGCCATGGACCCTTCAGGCCTCTCTACCCCAACCTCAGTCCTCCTCACCCCGTGGTGACGAGTGCAACCAAGCACCACTGCGCCCTAGCCGACGCAATAGGGAGCGCCGCGCGCCCAACTATAGTTTTCAACTCCGGCCTTCTTGCACCATCTGTCCGTTAGGTATTCTCTTGGCGGCTTGTATCCTGCTTCTTGGAGAATGGTTGCCATAGATTAGTCGCACTAAGTGACCCTGCTACACACGAGGTCTCAGACGCTGTATCGCGTTCAATTCCGTCTCCTTTTGCCGATCCGTTACTCCGGCACTCCGGGCTGACCGGTCCCTTATAAAGCTAATACCGGAAAGAGCATTTTCGGTACGCATCTGAAACCAGACATCCCGGTCCAGTACGCATCTGAAACCGTGTACACGTGTCCGCTATAGATCTCATACAGCGGACAGACAACGTGCGGTTAGGCTGCAATAGGAAAAACCCATCATTTATGAACTGATACCGGAGAGAGCATTTCCACTTCTCAACTCAAGCTGGGTCGTATCGATGAAGCAGCCCCACAGTTACCATGCCGGAGCATGCCAGCGCGCTAAATAAGCATGAAGCCATACATATTATACGTTACAACCTTTTTATATAAGTGGAGTGCGCGATGTTTGAAAAGAGCTCGAAGATACCAAGCTATCGAAGTGTTCGCTAGAAAATACATACGCGCATCGCGACACTTGCGTGTGCAACAATCTCTGCAGTTTGTCCCATCTTGCGGTCAATATCCACTCTACGACTTACGATCTGCTGTCTTCAACACAAAAGTGCAAGGAGGAACGTAGCATTTCGTTATCGAGAACAAAAATACGGTCGAGAAAAAATGAAACACATCGCTTACCATTGAAATGGGCACAGATTATCCGGATATCGAATGCCGCTTCTTCGAGTGTTTACGTATGCAATACACTTAGTGGGAAGAAAATTGATTGACGTCGCTGCTCACTCGCAGTACATGAAGGCAAAACATGCACTATTGCAATTATTGTTTGCACCGAATAGCTATGTACAGCGTGTTGTACAATTAGAGGCGCGATGTAGAATGCGTCTCCCAGCTAAACCGCGGAATCCTCGCGGGTCACATTTTGCACAGAAATGGTATTTTGTTCTTAGTATTTTTAATACCAGATTTGTTTGGGGTACTTGCCTGATTCTATCAAAAGAAGTCAGATGTCCCCATCTTATGCGGCGGCGACTACGCCAGACGAGCCGCTGCCCTAGCGATGGTACTGGTGGCGCCGCGTCATGCTGCTTAGAACTCTGTAGCAGGAAAAGAGGGGGCGAACGTTTTTGGCTGGTTTGAGTTGTTGTAAGCAGCATGAGGTGGCGTCACCAGTACCATCGCTGTGGCAGCGGCTCGTCTGGCGTCGTCGCCGGCTCATAAGATGGGAACATCTGACTTCTTTTGATCGAATCAGGCAAGTACCCCAAAGAAATTTGGTATAAAAAATACTAGCGACAAAATACCATTTGTGTGCAAAATTTGAACTGCGAGGATTCCGCGGTTTAACTGGAAGAAGCATTCTACAACGTGTCTCTAATTGTGCAACACGCTTTGTGCAGCCAAAAAACATGCGTTCGAACACGATGCCAAAACAAATTAGCACTAGTAAGTTACAGTATACTGAGAATTGCCTGCACGAAAGCTATGCAGTATAAAGATGCGGGACACTGGTGACCTGTTCTGATAGCCAGGAAAAAGATTCAGTGCGTTTAAAGCGTGATCGCTGAATTACTACCACAGCTTCTACACCCGAGATAAATATGCAAATTACGATAGATCAAAGTTTGCTACATAAAATGAAATATAACTATTACAACCATAAGCGCCCGTGGCTATAAGCCCCATGGGCGAACGTTTCATTGAAAGTGTTGCCTGTCTTCACAAGGTGTATCGATCGTTGCCAGATCAGCATAATGGGCGGCAGTACTTGTGATTTGGTGTTACTGAAAATATTTGAATGTTGTGCTAGCCTAAGCGCGGCTACCACGTGTTATGAACTGTATTGCCAGCCGGTAATGAAGAAAAATAATACAGCCGTTGAGCAGCGGTTGAAGCGCATATCTGTGGAGCAGCCGTGTTGTACTTCCGCACGTTTTTTTTTTTTCAACCCGGCGTAGCGTTTTCTTCAGAAACGAGGACCAACGGTAGCAGCAGGAAATGCCAGAATCCGAATTTCCCGTGATTTTATGCCGATTCAGCATGTACTGTAAAATCCATACTTGTAGCAGTTGGTGGGTTTGCAAGGTTTTTGATGCATGTTTAATCCTGGCAATAATAAAAAAAAATCGGTATACCGGCTCCGGTATGAAATTGGTAGAGGATTTTTCAGTGTGTGTTTTGTACAATTTTAAAGCTGGGAGGAATATAAGACATCAGTTTTCTTGCTGCTATTTCACAGAGACAAATTGCTTATTCTGTTTAGATGTCTCGCTCACAAAGTTAAGCAATGAAATGCCTTACCTTAACTTTGATATGCTGCCCTTTGTGTTTTGATGCTCCCTTGTTCTCACTTAATAATGGCAGCTATTCAATGAGACGAGCAAGTCATTGTACGGTTGATTAACATTTTATTACGACTCTCAAGGATGATTACCAGCTTAATATGGCCTTCATGGCTTGGTTTTCACTAGGAGGGGTGCCCAACTTTTTAAAAACCTTTGAAAGGTGGATTACTGACGAAGAATAATTAAGAGGCTTCAGAGTCGGACGAAATCAGCCTGCTCCATAATTCATTAGATGGAAAGCATTAGTATATAAATTATTCGACTGCTGCAATCTTTTTCTGGTCGCCAAGTTCTGGTTATTACCTCAGCCTCAGTTTAAAATCTATGAATACAAATCCAGCGCGTAGGGTATGGCATTTTCTTTTCGTCAATTTTCAGTGAGCTTTGTTTAAAAAAAATGATGAAAACTGCCAGTAGTTAACAGTTTGCATAAACTAACGACTCAATCAGTCTTCAAAAACTGTTTAAGCACTCAAACAGCTTTCGGAAATGTCACCTACATTGTAACCTCTGCACGTTTGTGACAGCCATCCCTGGTGGAGTTTTAGAAGATTTCGCCCATTCGATAAAACTTATGAACATGAGGACATTTTTGTAATTTGTAAATTGACATAAAACTCCAACATTCCCCATAAATTGCAATTCCTTTTCTTAAGAACAGAACGAAAATATCCTGCTCGATCTCCTGCAATGTTATGTCGAGAAGCAAAATACAAACAAATATAACAAACACTCACAAACGCTCGCATACACGCACTGATGCCGTTAAATATTACGTTTTCTAGCACACTGATGTTCAGAAAGAACCCAAACCTAACATGGTATTCTAACTCATCCACATAAGTGCACTGAGGGAGAACGTGAAAGTTTCTTTTTCAACAGATATCGTATTGGCAAAACCGTCAGCGCGTGCATGGGAGTACTTCTAGCATATGACTCGCACACATTCATAGGATGCGTTGGGCGTTTCTGTTAAATAATCACGTTGAGAGAAACAGCAAAACCAATATTCGGGTCTGGCTTTTTCATGAACCCGCACATAAACACCCAAAAACACGCGTGCACCTGAGCATACACAAGCGCGCATCGAATCGCACACCCGCAAATTAAAGAGGTTCAGATCTATTTTTCTTGCGTCAGACCGCACGCTTTTTAAAAGCAAATAATTTGCTCTACATCGCAGCGACAATAGACGTAGCTGCTATGTTCGTGCGGAAACTGCAGTAACGATGGATAACCTCGTGTACGTTTTATGAAGATATTGCACTAATTTCGACGTCATTTCTTTTCTTTATTCAGATTTTGTTTGAAAAATGCGCGCTTCGTTTAGAATGCGTGTAGACGCTGATAGTTGCAGAAATATTCACGAAGTGGGCAATTTATCTTTAAGTCATAAAATATAAGTAATGCATTGTAAATACTTTGCTTCTAATGAAGGCGAGCTGCACCCTTGGAATCCAGACGTTGTACATAATCGCCGCGGAGACGGCATGAGCATGCCGAGCCATCTCAATATAACCACTTTGTATTTTTGTCATGCGTTAAATTATAGCACAGATTAACTCAAGATTATTGCACAGTAAAGGAAGTTTTTACTTTGCCATTCGGTAAAAAAAAAAAAAATCATTTTTCGAAAGTGTGTAACTATTTATGTGCTTGTGTTTGTTTTTTCGTATTCCACGTGCCACTTTTATTAAATGCACATTTTCTTTCAGGCACAACAGTTGCACTGTAAGGGTCAAATAAGGTACTAAAATTTCGTTTTTGTCACATGTTTTTAAATGGCTTTTAATAAGTAGAAAAAACTACTGCTGATGCAAATTTTTATGTCCTCTGAACGCCTATTAGGTTTTAGTGACAAATTAGAATACTATTTTCTCTATTGAGGGTTGTTTTTCATTTTTTTAGAAAATTTGTTGCCAGCCTCCGGTTCAGAAACACAATTCTCTGTTTTCTTCATGATTAAGTTGTTTGAGCAGAGATGATATCGCTTAGTTATACTTCACTTTAAATTATAATCTAGAGTGCTCTAGCGTGCAGTCGATGTGTAGAAGACATATCTTGTCGGCCTCTTGTTCCTTGGGAGTACCTTGAGACTGCCTTCTCACAGAAGCTGTTTATATGACAAGCAACTTGTTCTTTACTTGAAGGTTATGGTCGCTTTGCATGCCATTAAGGGCGAGCGACAATCAGTCATTTATTTATGTTGCGACAACTGGAAATCGTGTTTTGTGTGCATATTATTTATTTCATTTGTGTTTCACTTGTTGACATGAAGAGGGATGTTTGCGGCAACTACGTACCAGCGACATAGTTGGAGAGCTAATAAATTTCGAAATTATTTTACTACGGAGCTGCTTTTAACGAAAAAGTAAGTGGCGGACAAAATGTATTTCAGATACCTAATTTTTCTGACCAAGGATTGGCCACAAATTTAAGCCTAGCAATAACTAGCATCAAGGGTTAGAAAGCAAGTCATTCCGGTAGTCCAACAATCTCTCGCGAAGAGTCAAAATATTACAGTACTCCGAACATTCTTTAAATATTGATGAAGATGGCTAGAGTGCTTTCTAGATGTGCACGCTGTTTGACATGTAATAATAAAGCTAACTGAATAGACTGTTGATAATCTGAATTTTAAAAATCAAACATACAATTTTGTCACTTTCAAGATATCCTAGAATAATAACTAATAATATATTCAGAAGACAGTTAAAAGATGTGTAGAAACTTGCTGAAAGGGCTAGGTATCTACAGACATGAAAGCATGCTGACGCCTTTCCATGTCTTCTAAATAGTAATGTAACCGCTTATTCCGAGCACAAGCTATTCTTGTTCTCGATCCCATTTAATAATTTAAACGTGCTAATTCGGTAGAACAAATAGATGCGCCTGCATTTTATTTAACAATAGTAACGTCAAAACGACTTCTGGCTGAAAGAGCTGTAATGAATGTTTGCTATTTGTTTACTTTTTTAAGCTCTGGTTGCGGCTTTACTTATCGTGGTAATGATTGTCAAGTATTTTGTGTACGCAGAAATCACCTCTGCATAACTTCGAGACCCACAAGGTACCTATTGTTTGAATACAAGTTGTAAATATCTCATCAACCTGCACATGGAAGGTAAAGATTGACCTGGTGGGTGACGTATATTATAAACGGAGATAAAGTATGAAGCTTGAATAAAGAAACGAAACAGAAGATTTTAAAAGATAACCAAAATTAGAAATCAATAATGAATGATAGAAGGGGCGTCACTTCAAGTTGCAAATATTCGATAGACATATGAAGAGTTACACTAGCTGGCAAACTGCACAACTCTTGAGCTACATATATTTCATCACTAGTTCTTCAAAGACGCGCATTCTGAAAGTTCTAAAACTGAGGTCCCACTGACGAAGAAACAAATTAAACAATGTGCGATAGTGAAACTTTGCTTGTTACTAGTGATCCACTATAGCCCTAGGTAGTTAATGATCCGCGTACTTTCCCATAAAAAAGGGTGAAGAATATAGAGGGCCTCGGCCACTCACAAGGAAGCTGAGGCTGATGCGCTAGCCTTCTCGTCCGTTCTGATGTGTTCACATTGATTCTCTCATGGTGTGTCGAGAGGTGACTGCGTTCTGGTCGCACGGGGCAACGGGCACTACGCCTTGGGCGAAATCTCGCGTTCGACCGCTGTGTTTACATCGGGCCTATCAAAATATCCTTCGACGAGTGAAGTGAAACGAGCCTAAAAATCTACCTCGGCCTTAGAGCTCCATCATCTTGGCTCTTCGCTCCCTGAATTTGTTCCCTTAGTAGGAATTGTCAAAACATATAATGCAAATAGCGATGAGCTGCTGTGTAATAAGGTAATGGCTTTGTAATTGGTTATTTCTCTGAGTTTCCAATAAATGCAAATCCTTTTGCAGTAACCGTTTCGAGCAATGCTCATGATCTATTGTGCCTTTTTATACGTCGCGTCTAAAATACAACATTCTCATTTGTTAGCTCTTAAGAAGAAAACCTTGCTTAGTTATGTTTTTCTGCTCACATTTATATACCTTTCTACCACACATTTCAACTTCGGCTCACAACTAAGAGCTTTAGAGCTATGCAGCAGTAAGAATGCATACTGCGTAAATATATAATCCGGTGGATGCCGCCTGCGATGAGATCAGAGCCACTGCGGTTGTCCGCAACCCCCCCCCCCCCCCCCATTTACCCCTAACTTTCGAGCTTCCTTGATGCACCACTGCTGAGAAAGACGAGGTGACCGCTATAGCTGTTGCTCTGGTACACACAGAGGCCAGTTATGTACTTTGTGATTCTAAAACTGCCATTGTAAATTATGCAGAGGCCGTGTTCATCCTCCGGAGCCCCGCCTGCTGCACATGCCCATCTCACCCGACGGCTGAGCTCATCTGGGTGCCTGTGCACACAGGAAATCTCGGCAACGAGGCCGCCGTCTTTTTAGACCGAGGTTCTAGAAACTAAGCAAAGGCGGACCTCGTGGGAGATTTCTCGAAGGTGCGTATGCACTCTTTTCCTGAGTTCGTTGCAAACTTCCGCGCTGGGCGCTTCAGCAATCCGTCACCCCACCCATTCCTCACTACCAGAGAACAGTCAATCTGGTGTCGCCTGCAGACACGAACGCTGCCGGGACCAGCTCTACTTTCAAAATTTAAACTGATGTCATTCATATCCACTTTGTGCTCCCACCCCAAAGCCACCCGTCAGTTCAGTTCAGTCGTTCAGTCGTGTCCGACTCATTGTGACCCTATGGACCACATCACGCCACGCTTTCCGGTCTTTCACTATCTTCCTAATATCACATAACGTCATCTGCAGCGCTTCGATGATGCCATCTAACCATCGGGTTCGCTTCCTACCCCTTGTCCGGTGGCCCTCAACCTTTCCCAGGATCAAATCTTTCTCCAGCGACTCCTCTATTTTCATCAGATGACCAAAGTAGGTGAGCTTCAACTGTAGAATATGACCCTCCAATGAGCAGTCAGGGTTTATGGTCGACAATATCAACTGATTTAATCCTCATGCCGTCCAAGGAACACTCAAGAGTCTCCGCAGTACCACAATTCAAACGCGTCAATTCTTCGACGGGCAGCCTTCTTCTAAGTCCAACTCTCGCGTCCATACATCACAACATGAAAGACCATAGCACGAGTTATACGGATCTTGGTTGCCAGTCTAATGTCTGCTCTTTACTAGGCGCTCAAGGCTAGCCATGGCTCTCTTTCCCAGAAGCAGGCGTCTCCTAGTTTCATGGCTGCAGTCTCCTTCCTGTGTAATCTTGGAGCCCAAGAAGAGAAAATCTGTCACGGCTTCCACTTCTTGTCCCTTGATGCTCCAGGACTTGATAAGGCAAGATTCCATGATCTTTGCCTCTTTAATGTTCAGTTTAAGCCCGAACATCTCACTCTCTTTTTGTACGCGCATCAGAAGTCCCTTGAGTTTCACTTCACTGTCTGCCATTAAAGTGGTATCATCCGCATATCTAAGGTTGTTGATACGTGTTCCAGCAATATTCACTCCAGCTGAAGACTCGTCCAGACCGGCACTCAGCATATATGTTAAATAGGCAGGGCGTCAGTGTGCAGCCTTGTCTCACTCCTTTCTCAATCGGAAACCAATCAGTAAAACCATGCCCAGTTCTGACTGTGGCCTCGTGCCCTTCATACAGGTAGCTGAGGAGACCGATGAGGTGAATTAGAACTCTCATTTCTTGGAGAGCTTGCCACAATCTCTTGTGATCTACGCAGTCAAACGCTTTCGCTTAATCAATAAAGCAATAATAGATGGATTTCCGAAACTCTCTTGCTTTTTCCATGATCCAGCGAAGGTTGGCCCTCTACCCACATTCTTTTCTCCTGCCTGGCGTCTGTTCCCCGGCCGGGCCGGCGTCTCTCTGCACCTGCGAGGACTGGGAGGCCTCACTGCGGGCAGCGGACCCGACCAGGCAGAAGATCGTCGTCAGCCGGGCCGCATACCTCATGGATCAACATCACATGAACGTTTAGATCGTGAGTGGGGCCTTGCGGAAACCCAGAAGGCCTGCGTGCCTCGAATTCTTTGTAAAATAAAGTTTTTCTTCCTCCAGTTTTTCAAAACATTGAGTGCGTAATATAGTCTCTACAAAGTATGAGATTAGCTGCTCTAAATGGCCACGAAAATGTAAAGGTGTGTAAATAGGCGTGTTTCCAACGTCGCAAAAGACCTGCGACAGTGTTTTGAAACGTTTCTTCTACGGCTTGAAGAAGGGCCTTTGTTTTTGAAGAAGGTTATACAAACATATATATGCAGGTGGACTTTTCGTAGAACCCACCGAATTTGGGGTTCCTTTAAATTTATGTGATATATGTGCACATAAAAAGACGAAGCATTGTATAGGTTTAACAGATGTAAACATATTTCAAAGCAGTGTCCTGTAACAGGAACAAATTCTGGCACTTATCATATATTCATCACGAGGATAACAAACCAAATTATACCAAGTTAAAGTACCTGTAAGAATAAGGAAAAAGAACTTACATATCTAGAGTAGAATGACCATAAAAGTGGTGTCGTGATGTGCCTTGATAATTACTTTTTCTATGAAATTCTATTTAATATAATGAATAATTAGAAATCAATTACGAAATAATAATGACTTGCCTCTGTGAAGTGCTTTGGCGTTTTATATGCCTTTTAAATAACGTGTGTGTTAGTATTTTAAAAGCATCGAAATTTCATCAACCTGCTCCTTTTATGCTGTTTTAATGCACTTGTTAATGTATTCTAGACTAAAAACGATGCAAAATGAACTGTCTGTTTTCAGCACTATACACTCTGTGAGATCATATTATTGAAAAGAGCAAATCTTTCCTAATTAATATTTATTTTTAATTAATTACAATTGATGGCCCAAAAGTTAAAGAGCACTGCAGAATCTGCATTGGAGTAATGTGAAAGCACGGATGCTGCTGTTGGGTGCTTCTAGTTGCTTCTAGTTGCTTAATTCACTTTTTGTTTGCCCATTTCAGCCTTTGATGATTTCAAATTACTCTCCAATCCCTTCCTATGCCCTATTTTGATTCTACTTCGGGTTCATGACCTCACATCCTCTACGTCACATTAAATCACTTCTTTTAACCCATTTTAGTCTGGTACTTTATAGTTGCGCGCCAATTCCTTCTATGCCGTTTTTCGGCAATGCTTTTTATTGCGTGACATCACATGCTTAACGTCATCCTAACTGACTGCCTTAGTTATCTACTTTAGTCTTTGGTACTTTCAAATTGCTGGCCAATGCCCTTTTTGGCACGACATCAGGGTGCGTGCTTCATCTTTGACGTCACCTTATTTGACTGATTTAATTAACTACTTTAATTTTTGATACATGCAAATGTGGCGCCTAGCCTTTGACTAATGAGACCATTCTCTCCGTTGCTTTTACATTTTTTTGCCTCTAAATATTTACCGAATTACCTTTTTGGTCTAATTATTTCTTCGGAAATAATACGTTACCCTGTATCGATTGACAACACTCATTAACGTCTACCACTTTTCAATAACTCACAACTGCTGCGGACCCGGTTTTGCGTGTTTTGCCTCTAATTAATTACCTAATATAATTTATTGACCAAATTCTTTTCGGACGCATTATGTCACCCTCTATTGATTGACAAAGCTCATTAACCTCTACCATTTCTCAATAACACGCAACTGCTGCTTACAACTTTTACAATGTTTGCCGGTAATTAACTACCTAAATATGTTCTCGGCAGCAACAATACCTCACCCTCTTATCGATTGATATCACTAATTAACTTGTACTTCTTGTAAATTACTCGGAAATGCTGTGGACAAGATTTTGCGGACGCGGCCGGCGGACGCGGCCGGCGGACGCGGTGCGCAGACAGAAATCTGTATACATAGCGAAGTAATGCTCTAGCATTAATAAGTGTTTATCAGTTTCGACAAGATATACAATCGCGTATTTCCATTTGTCGTATATGCTTCCTGACTATACACTGCATGACCAAGGGGTCGCCTATAAAATATTTTTAATAACAAATGTATTGCATAAACATCACACTTGCAAAACAAATTACAGGGGTTCATCGTTGCTGAACTGAATGTGAAAGGAAAGCAGTTTTAGAAGCAGATAACGTGGTTGAAAAGCCGACTGCCGGCAGCTGCTTTCCGACGTAGGCGAAATGGAGAGGCGTCCGTGTGCATTGCGATGTCAGTGAACGTTTAGGATCCCCAGGTGATCAAAATTTGTTGTAGGCAAAAAGCACTTCCTACCATGCGGATTCGAAGTAGGCCTATGTTTTCCTGCTCCACTCGATGAGCTCTCTTCGGCGGCGCGCTTATGCGCAGTGTGGAAACTACCCTTCTCCTCCTCTCTGCTCTGGCTGGCTTCTTCAGGGATGCCGCTAGCCTCCTTCTTTCTGTAACGAGCAGAGCGACGGAATACCGCGGGATGGCGCAACTAGTGGCCATGCTTACGGCGCATTCGCAGTAGCAGCGTGAGCCACGCACGGCGACCTTGGCTTTACATGCCGGGGTGAAGCTTCCGCTTTAATATTTGGAAGAACACAATTTTGTGATCAGTGAAGGAGCTAGACACGGACTTCATATTTACTACAGGGAAATCATTTTCTAATACAAATGTGTTGAAATTTCATTGTTGCTCTTCATCGGAATCTTGCTAACGTCTTTACATACGCCTCTGTGCGTCCAAATGTTTGTTTTGTCAAGCTCGAAATCGGCCTCCGCTGGTTCCCGCTTCCTTTATTCTCTTATGCACTGTGAAGAAATCTCACCTTTCTTTACCTTCTTTTCATTGTCCATATCGTCTAGATTCGAGATCTGAAGAGACCGTTCCTGCTGAGCGAAGTATTTCTTTCTTGATGCAACAGGCATAAAAGCCTCGTTTTCTAAAGTCGAACATCGGTTCTGGTGTTTAGAGTGTAAAGGCACGAGTATATCTCTGCTGCCTGTTGTTACCAAATAAATAGAACTGAAAATAATTGGTCGGCGTATAGTGTAGCTCACGAATCCACAGGATATGGGTAAGTTGGCAGGGGGACTTTAAAGTTGGACTGTATGATAAAACACTAATCCTAAGTATGCCTTGGGCTCCGACAAACTTCCACTAAGGCACGCATGCACGTTAGCACCGCTTGGCTAAAGAGCGACTCCTTCTTTTTATTCCGCCCAGTCGAAAAAAAACTACAGAACTGCGTCAAAAATACGACAAAAAATTCTGTAGTTTTGTCGTAACCATCAAATGTTTCTGTAGTTCTGTAGTTTTTCTGTAGTATATTTCTGTTGTCTGTAGTTCTGTAGCACTTTTCTGTTGTAACTACAGAAATTTCTGATGAATGCTCTGTTGTCATAACAGGTTTCCCGTAAAATACCGCACTGAAATTCTCTTGTAACATCAGAACATTTTCTGTAGTTTTTTCCGACTGGGCGGGGAGACTTTCACAAAATATTGTAGATTACGAGTGTTAACATATGAGTGTAAGAGGAATACGAGGCGCGCAATTTTGAGCTATTAGTGAACAATCAAGTAGCATTTATGGCCGCTTATAACCTGAGAGGCGGAGCCAAAGTGTCCCCAAATTTTGCCCTGACAGTAGGGACTTACGAAGCCGTATATGAACCTTCAATAACACAGCCCCTAACCTGCTGTTTTGTTATTCTGCGCTTCTGCGAAGTTTTAAATCGTTAAATCTAGATGTTCACGATGAATAAGCAGCGCTACAGACTAGGACGAAGATCAAGAAGCACGCAGGACAGGCGCGCCAGTCCTGTTTCCTTCTTGATCTTCGTCCTAGTCTGAAGCGCTGTTTATTCATCATGTCACCGTACCAACTCGCCCTGACGTCAATTCTAGATGTTCACAGTCTTCAATATGTAAATCGTGAAAAAACATGCACTGGTCCGGAATCCACAGTAAAATGATTCCACACTAAAACCATCCAACCAGCGTCTTATAAGAATATGAGTGACAAGCCACCGTTAATTTATTAAGTAATTTGTTAAAGATTGTCTAAGCTCCTTCCGACAGTTTCCTAAACCACTAACTTTACGGCTTAAAAAAATATCTGTAGCGCATACTTCTTTCAAATTTTGAGCTATACTGCAAAAAAAGAAAAAACAGTATATCTTGTAAAAAACTCGAAACGATTAACAAAACGTATTATTCGCACCCATAGGAAAGATATGAAACACACCAGAAGCTGCCTTTGGCAGTTGTAACAGCTTTACCTCTTCGAGTAAGAGGTTGGAACACACTAAATTTCAATTATATTCAAGTCTTACATCAAGACATAGGAAAAACGATTGTGACAAGGTATTTCGCTATGATTGGATTTGGAAACCAACCACCAGAGTAAGGCAATTTTTATTCTGTTTGCAGCAAAAGTAAGAGAAAATGGTTATTAGCAAGCGACAGGAACTTTTATTATATATATTGACAAACTACAAGCTAAGTAGAAAACTGTGTGAGAACAAATTGATAGTTCATCATAACCTAAGTTTACCACTTCCAAAATTTGGCGTCAGCTCTCGCAATTCTTGTTAACTTGATATTTTTTGTTCGAACAAAGCTTATCAAATTCATTGTCGCATGAAGTAGGTGGGCCAGTACTTTTTATGTCGCTCTCCCACTGGTACATCTCACAATGTGTTTTTCCATCTGAAAATAAAAAGGAGAAACCATATACACATTAACTGGCATCAGTTTCAAGATTTGAAAACCAGTATGCAGATTATAATTTACATTATGACTGCCGGAGGTGTAGCGTCTTGTTCTCATATATATTAAATCATATGAAGAACGCCCATTTTGCAACTGATAGGAAGAATTTCGTCCCCCAATGAGATGCATTTTGGTGGTAATGAAATTTGTAGGAAAATGACTATACATTTCGAAGCAAACCTGTAAATAGACCAAAAGGTATGTGTAGAGTTCTAAATTTATCTTTGGCAAGTTTATTTGTACAAGAAACTAATGTCAGTTATAATGTGTTTCTATCGATCTTGAGCTTACATTTTCTAATTTGTTAGAAGAAGTCCATGCAGATCGTAGAAGAGGAAAACTTAGAAACTTGCTTTGAGAAGGTACTTGTGAAAACGCTATTGTGTACATAAAAGACGTTATTCATCGCGACATAGTCTCATAGATTGATCACGTTCTGTACAAAAGGTGTTGATTTTGTTAGGCTGAAACATAAACAAATGCAGGTGTCTTCTAATCACCTGACATTCCCGTTATGCTCCCCTTCGTCGCCCCAACATAACCCGCTAAGGGAGTGAACTTTTTATAATTGCAGTCAAAACACACTCGGCAATGTTTTGACTTACAGACTGTTCCTTAGCGTTTCCGTGACAACATATAAATGCTCCTTAACTGATGTGCGAACCTATATCTGGCAGTAGCATGCATGAATATAAACCAAGGGAATTGGTTTTGAATTATAATCTTCCAGAGGCATTTGCGCATCAGAAAAAAAAAATCTGTATTGACCATGATGATGAAGCTTGTCTGGGAGTGAGAAAAAAACGTAAAGGCTTTTGAAAGAACGCTGAACTTTTTATTACTTTTACTACACGTCGCCAACGGCACCAAATGTGGCCACAGATTTTCGAATAATAATACCACTGTTAATTATATACGAATATATTATAGTAATATTGTTACGTCTTGATAGAATGCCAAGGAGGGCCTAAAGATAAGATAGCTTTAATGGTTGACCGGAACTAGTTTTGCGTTCAAGCTTCCTTCTTCTCTAGGCTCGCGCTCATGGTCCCTGTCGTCAATTTCGACGTCTTTTATGCGGAATTGGCCCCTACACTCAGGAAATATCGTCCAATTGAGAACAAAAAGAAGTAGGAGATCCAGATCAGTCCGAGTGGTACAGCTTCATACGTACAACATGGACGACGTCGGCTTGTTGCTGGCTTCGCTTTGATGTCGACACTCCGTCTGGCACTACCTCATAAGTTAGGTCCGTTAAACGTTGGAGAACAAAATAAGGCACGAAGTACTGCCGTAATAGTTTTTCGGAGAGTCTACGGCGGCGAATAGGCGTACCGACCAACACTCTATCGCCAGGTTCGTTCATTACATGTCTGTGTCAATGATTGTAGCGTCGTACATTGTTCTCCTGCTGATTTCTGATCCGCTTAACCGGTAGTTGTCGAGCTACTGCACGCTGAGCGAATTCCTAACCGACCTGATCGACATAATTGGTTTCGGCATTCCAGAGCAACATTACATTTAGCATAGTTGTCACTTGTCGCCCTTGAAGCAGGCTGAATGGGGTCATGAGAGTGTTGTCTTGGTGTGTCGTATTTTTTAGTCCACCTCGACGTACATGCAAAGCATGCCTGCGATGCTCTTATTGAGGCGGTCCGTCAATCCATTGGTTTCGGGTGACAGGCTGCCGTTTTACGGTGATTGGTATCACTGAGGCGGAGAACGATCTCCCAACTTTCAGCCGCAAATGCAGTTCCTCGGTCAGTTATAATGAGTGCCGAGGCAAAATGGCCGAGGACCATATTATCAACGAAAAACTGAGCTGTTTCGGAGGCGATACCCCTAGGTAGAGCCTTGTTCTCCTCGTGTTAGATAATCAGTAACGATAATTATCCAATTATTGCCGGCTCCAGACATCAAAAATGGTCCCAGGAGGTCTATGCAAATTAGATTGAAAGGTGTCATTTGTACTTCAAGAGTTGAGAGTAGGTCGGCTGGCTTTACAGGGGATGCTTTTTAGGGCTATGGCAGTCTGTGCCCTAAGTACTGCAAAGTGCTTCACTGTCGCCTGCAATTTCGGCCAGTAGTATCCGTGCTGTACTCTAGCCAACGTGCGGGTGTAGCCAAGGTGGCCAGTGGCTGGCTGGTTGTGGCGCGCTTGCAAACTTCACAGCGGAGAGCCGACAGGACGACGAGTAAATGAGGGTTTCTTCCAGAGCGGAAGTTCCAAAGTATGTCGTTGCGAATAAAACATGAAGAGAGAACTCGTGCGAAAATCTTAGATACAACCATAGATCGCTTCTGCAAACACTCAATGAGGGAGCAATTCCTTGTCACCTCGCTACCCTTGTGAAGGCGTTGCGTCATCTATGACTCCTAAAAACGCAGTGTCTTCATCGGTCATCGTGAATGTTTCGACCGGTGCTCTAAAAAGGCAGTGGGCATCCGCACGCTTTTTTCCAGTGTTGTAAATAACTGTCATGTCGTTGCTTTGTAATCGAAAGCTCCAACGCACGAGTCTCCCTGGACGGTCCTTTAACTTCGGCAGTCGACAGAGAGAGGAATGGTCTTTAAAGACTTGAAATGGACGAGCGTCCAAATAAAGGGGGAAATTTATAACCGCCCATACCACATCAAAGCATTGTTTTTCAGCTGCCGAGTAGTTCGCTTCTGCTTTAGATAGTGTCCTGCTGGCGTAAGTAGTTGTTTTTTCCGCCCCATCCTGGCGCTGCACCGACACAGCACTTCAAGCCACATTGCTGGCATCCGTATAAATCATTGTAGGGGCGTCATCATCAAATCGCGCCAGGACAGGTGGTGTCTGTGGATGCCCCCGGAGCTGATTAAAAGCTTAATGCTGATTTTCACTGCATCAAAAGACAGCGTCGTCATGTGTCAGTGAAGTTAATGGCTAGGCAATTCGTGAGAGGCTAGTATTAGGTTGCTGCAATAGGCGCAATGACCCAGGAAGCGCCGCAACATATTTTTCTCCGAAGGTGTTGTGAGTTTGTCGACTGCGGACAGCTTTTCAGGATAAGGCTGGGCACCTTCTTAGCTAAAGGCGTGACCTAAAATAGCAGCTCCTAGTAACCGAAATGGTACTTCTCAGATTATAGTGTGAGGCCCGCAATTCGTATTGCCTCAAACTAAGCTTGCAAACGGCATAAATGCTCCTCGAATGTAGCCGAAAACATGCTCCTGTCATCACTATACACCAGGCATGTGTGCTACTTACGTCCGGAGAGCACTGTGTCCATCAGCCTATGACATCTTGCTTTTGTCGAGCATAAATTGAACAGGAAGACCTTAAACCCATACAATCCGTCAAGAGTGACGAATGCTGTTTTCTCTCGATCCCTCTAATCTACATCGATTAGCCAATATCCCCTTTCCAAGTTCGTTGATGACAAGTAACGTGCATTTTGTAGGCGATCAAGGGAATCGTCGATGCGAGTGAGAAGGTACACGTCTTTTTGGGTCACTTGGTTGAGCTTGCGGTAATCTAGGCAAAATCGCAAGCGGCCGTCCTTTTTTTCAACAAGTACCACGGGGGAAGCCCAGCGACTATGTTACGGCTATATAACATCGTTTATAGGCATTTCGGCCACCTTGCGCTGAATGGTTTCACGTTATTTCAGAGCCACACGGTAAGGCTTTTGTTGAATCGAGCGAATTGCGTCATCCGCGAAATTTCGAAGTTTTGTCAAAGACCTTTGGCCGATCCGCGATTCTGAAGCAAAACAGTTTCGAAATTGCTCTTTGACATCCAAAAGGCGGTCTCATTCTGAAGGGGACAAATACAGGCTCACATCGATCATGGGTGCGGGCGTCTTGCAGATTGATCCTTCCTGTTGCAGCAAAAAGCAGTTCTCGTTTCAGAGGCTGTCGAACAAGGCCACAGTTGTCCCTTTCGGGATTTTCTGATGCTCGTCACTGAAGTGTTTCCGCAGCACTTCGGTGTATCCATTGGCCAAGTTTACTAGCCCTCATGCTATAGAAACACCTCGGTTGAGTACCATGGTGATTAATCGTTCGGTGACGCATCGCCGGTAAGCTCCACTTCGCACTTCACATCAACAAGAGAACATGATCGCGGATGTAATGCCATCGTCTTTTTGGCGACGATGAACGGCATCAGTGGTACTTTCGCACAACCAAGCTCTTTAAGATTTGAAATGAAGGCAACGACGCTGCACCGAATGCGGATTACAGCCTCAAGAAGGCGCATAAAGCCCATGCCCAAGGTGAGATCTTTGAGCAGTCAGGGAGAATAATGAAGCTGTCAACAAACGCCGTTTCCTGTTGCTACCCGGGCAGTGCACTTTCTTGTTGCTGCCAGTAGTTGACCCCCAGAACTTCTTATTACAGGCCCAGTCCATTCGGTTTTCACTTTGCGTTGAGTGTCAGCCAGTGTATGGCTAATAATTGAAAAAGCCGGCCCGGTATGCGCATGAGCATGTATCTGCAGCCCGCCAATGGAAACGGCGAGCTGAGCGCTAACAACTTTGTAAGTATCGGCATTTGCGGCGGAAGTGCGGCAATGTTAATTTGAAATCAGGCGTCAGAAGCACAGGTTGTTGTCGGCAGTTGTAGTGGTGGTGAGGGTTTTGAGACTTTCGACAGGGTGTAACCTCCTCTTGCGAGGTTGCGGCTGTAAGCTTCCTCGGCGAGGGCTAGGGGACCGCCGTCCGCTAACGACAGCAATGCTACGACGCATAGACGAAATATAACGCTGTGGAGACATGTAGGAGCGACGGTGGAAGCCCGAAGAGTCAGTTTCCTTGCTGAGTGAAGGGTCGTCTTCGATTTGGGCAGAGCCAGCGTTGAAGTGGTGGCGAGCGGAAGCACGCGGGAAGGCCTGCCCTTCGTGGCAGCGGCAGTACCGATACATATGGCTAGGTTGTCCGCGGTATACGCAGAGTGGTCGGCTGTCATAAGAGCGCCACATGTCAGTTCGGCGCTATTCAGAGCGCCTGGAAAGCGCCCACTGAGGCCTCTGAACGAATCACGTGTGCTGGCTGCTCGGTGGAGCGTGGTCTGGGGGTAGGTGATGAAGGACCGCCGCAATAGCTCGTGGGTTGCGGCACTTGGTCAGATGGAGGAATGTCGGCCGTGTAGCTGACCAGTTGTTGTCTGTTGTATGATTCGGAAATGGCTCCGGCGTTGTCGACAAGTTGAAATTCGTGGTATGGTGCAGGCGGTAACGACAGGGTGTACTTAAGTTCATTTCTCATAGCTTCTTGAGAGCCTCTGCTGACTGAGCCTTCGGAGCCGCATTTCACCGAAGCACCTCAAAGAAATTTTCTCGAACCAAATAAAGTTGAAATTCGCGGTATGGTTCAGACAGTGACAGGGCGTACTGAACTTCATTTCTCATAGCTTTTTGAGGGCCCCTGATGACTGAGCCTTCGGAGCCGCACTTCACTGAAGCACCTCAAGGAAATTTGCTCGAACCAGGTCTCGAAGAGTTGTCCTATCGGTTGCAGGCACCGTCGCCGCACTTCTCGGAGCGCAGTTGACGGGTCGGTTGTACTGGCTGCCCGGTCTTGGAGGGCTCGCTCTATAGTAGTGCGTCCTTGCCGAACTCACTCACGGGTTTTAGTGGGTTGCGTACCAAATCGGCAGACACGCTCTTTGATACCGTGCATGAGATGTCGCTGCTTCCTGGGCTCACTCATATCAGGGCCAGCACGGCGACAAAGATGATCCATGTCTTCCGCAAAAATAGCCACGCTCTCATTCACTGGCATAGGTTTGTCTCGTTGATCAGTTCTCGCAAACATGTCTGCCAAATGGCGGCGGAAGTCATTCCATATAGATAAGATGGCCTCGTGGTTTTCAGACCACGTTCTAGCATTTATTTAGTGTAAAATAAACATTGCAAAGCTTCTGGTCTGCGCTCCACTGATTTATCTTCGCCACTCGTTCAAACTGGTCGAGCAAGTCCTCCACATTTTGAAATGCGTCCCCGCGAAAGCACTCTGGTACCTTGGTGTTCTCAAGAGTCACCTACGTAGGGGTGAGATGTGCCATGGCTTGGGAGACCTGGCGAACTTGGACGTTAGAAGAGGCGCCCAGCAGATGGCCGTGCACCGGGGCTAGGCCTAGAAGGTGGCGGCTAGCACAATGCACGGGCGTGTCGATGTCTATTGTCCACCGTGGACTGCCGGAAGGATTCTTAAGCATACCCAGCCCTCTCCACAAGTGTCACGTCTTGATAGAACGTCAAGGAGGGCCTAAACATAAGACGGGTTTAATGGTCGACCGGAACGAGTCTTGCGTCAAAGCTTCCTTCCTTCCTGGCTCGCGCTTGTGGTCCAGTTGTATTTTTGGTGTCTTCTTCTATGCGGCAGTATATTCATGCAGCTGCATTGTAATAATTTTTAGGGCCCCGTCAAGCTCCAAACAAAGGTTTGGCTGCAAATCCCTCCAGTTGTAATGGTGAAATAAAAATCAAAACAAATGAAATCTTCATTCTCAGCAGCACTCACATAAAATGTGACTCAGGCTAGAGTTAAGGCCAACTTTGAAGCAGCTTGTCTACCATTACTGAATACTGTGAAAGGGGTATAACATACGCCATATGCTGATGATGTCACGTTGTGGACATGCATAGGCAACGATAGAGAAATAGAACAAAAACTTCAACAGGCAATTGGCATTGTTGAAGAATATGCTGAATGGGCAGGGCTGAAATGCTCACCACGCAAATCGGAACTTCTGGTAATTCGAGGAACAAAAAAAAAGCGCCCTATCAACACAGAAGACATTTTGGTAGAATAACAGGAACATCGATAACCAGACTGGACAAAATCAGGGTCTTGGGACTGATAATCCAAGACAATGGAAAGAACACAAAAATAATAAATCGACTTGAGTCAACAATTAACATAACAAGCAAGGTTGATAAGCCAACAAAAGACGCGGGGTCAAAGAAAAAGATTTGTGCCGAATTGTTCAGGCTTTTGTGATAAGCAGATTAGTGTACACCATCCCCTACCTCAAACTACGGGCGGCAAAAAATAACAAAATTGAAACTATAATAAGGCAGGCATATAAAGCAGCACTGGGGCTACCCCACTGCACCCTTACAGAAAGACTTCTTAAACTGCGGGTCTACAATAACACTATGTAACTATGCGAGGCACATATAATAACACAGCTAAAGAGGCTCGCCACCACATCTACGGGATGGAAAGTCCTGGGTAAATTAGGACTACAAGATAGAATCCCGGAAAGAAACGCACAAGGAAAACGGCCGACTGAAGTAAGGAACGCACTTACTATTAAACCGCTACCAAAAAAACATGCACCCTGCTTTTCATGAAGGCAGGAGAAAAGCAAGAGCAAAGGCCCTTGAGGCCAAGTTAGAAGGCTCTGAATACACTCTTTACGTAGACGCGGCGGAATACGAAGGAGGCAACTCTTTTGCTATCGTGGGCGTGAACGACTCCGGCAAAACATTTATAGCAGGTTTGATAAAAACAAACAACTCCGGGACGGCGGAGGAGGAGGCTATTGCCATGGAAATGGTCGGCACCAAAGCGGTAATGATCACTAGCGACTCCAAATCTGCTATAAACCATTTTGCGAGGGGCATGATCTCCAAAGAGACAGAGCGAATTTTAAAATATAAACACTGGAACCAAACAGAGGTGGGATTAATATGGGTGCCGGCACACTCGGGGAACAAAGGAAACGAGTGTGCTCACAGTATAGCTTGAGGTTATGTCAGCCGATCAGTGAGCCAGGTTTATTCCCCCAATTTCTCGAGAGATGCACTTAAACTCAATTATATACTCAATTATATAATCACGTTATACTCAATTCATGACTACACTAATCACTTTAAACTAGAAAGGCGGATATATCCTCCACTAGACAAGATACTTGACAAAAGGCAGGAAGTAACCTGGCGTCGACTCCAGACGCGTGCCTTCTTCAGCCCATCTAAATTATCACACTTGTACAGAGCACAATACAATCCATATTGTAAACACTGAGGCGGAACAGCCGGGTACGATCATACATTATGGAGCTGCCAAAAAGCGCCGCCACCGGCGGATCTACTACCAGTCCCTTCTATAGAGCGGCGGGAGACTATACTGGCCAGCTCAGACCCGATGACGCATGTTCGGGCTACTGAGTGGGCTCATAAGGTCGCTGAGAGCAAAGGACTTGAGGCCATCTAAGTGTAGTGCCCACAAATCGCTCATTGCTGACAATAAATGTTTTCCAATCCAAATTTAATGCACTTTTTTAGGCTATAGTAACATTGTGAATATATATTCCAGCATATCTGTTCACAAGCAAAGCCACCAGGCGCTGGAATGAATAAGCAAATATAGCTTTGAAACTACAGTGACATTTTAAGAATCACATTTGAATGCTTTTCTAAAAACTACGTAAGAAATGCAGCTACCTGCCAACACCATTACTCTTCATTTTTCGTCCACAAAGCTAACAGTAACGCGAGAACCACATTTTCACGACGCCATTAAAGAAAATGCTTTAAGAAATCTCCACATTTTTTTGCCACATAATGGCGTTGGAAAGAGGCTAAGGAGGAAGAAACAATTCAGTGGAAACTTCTTGGCGGTGACTGTAGATAGCCAGAGGAGTGCCAAACGAAGAGGGTACCAATTCGGGATGTTGGAAAGAGGCTAAGGAGGAAGAGACCATTCAGTTGAAAATTCTTGGCGGTGACTGTAGATAGCCACAAGAGTGCCAAACGAAGAGGGTACCAATTCGAGATGGAGTGTGAGCACAAAGCTAGCCAGCCGATAAATATTTCCTTTAGGCTGCCTTGTCAGCAACCTTCTCGTCTCCACGTCCAGGAATTTTCTATAACTCTCATCCTTTATTAAATTCAGCGTAATGATATAACTATGCTATGTCACGCTCTGCATCAGCCAGTGAGGCCGTTTAACCCCTAACAGTGCCCAGCCTCGCAAAAACAAGACGATTATTCGCCTAGGGCGACATGCTGTGCGAAACTCAAATATTTTTTGATGAAATGGTGGAGCGTTCCTGATAGGCCCGGTAGCCAAAATTACTTTCTTCAACACTAGCATCGGCATAAAAGGATTACAATGTGTAAGGGCCGAGTGTCGAAAAACATACCTGAGAGTGAAGGATTAGTTTAATGGACGACGGGCCGATCGCGTGCACTCCGCACCACATTGTTGCCTCAATTATTTTTTCAGCTTTATAAGTACTCTTTAAACACTGCTGATGGCGTTTACTGCCACATAGCGATAGGTAATTGTCCACGTATTTTGTGCCGTAGTTAAAAGGACACGGCTCGCAGTGTCTTTCGGGATCTCAACAGAGAATTCAAGTAAAATAATACTGGGCGCTTGTTTGTTCAGTTATACAGACGTAAAACGCTGGATAGACCTTACGTAGAGATAGCCATGTAGCACCTTGTCTTATTTAGAACAATGTTTCTCAATCGTTAGCTGTAAGACTCGTACTCGTTCCTACATTTGGCCTGTCTTTGTCCGCCCCTATTTAAAGTCATGCTTCTGACAGGCGGTAGTGGCAGGTGACAGTACCGGGCACTGAGTCTTTGGTGGCTTGTGTGATATCAGGAGGTCATTTTTCATGGCCGAATAAAAAGGTGTTGATAACTTTGGAAGCCTTTTTGAACTAGCAGTCGAAAGCACCGAGAACAAGAGACGTCGATCATGAGTCATCCGCCTTAAATACTAAGCCGTGAATGCCTCGTGAATGCGGACCATCATATTTATATGATGTTCTCCTTCGCATAATACATTACGTTACCGACGTCTTGTCATTAATATGTGTCACGGGAACCAAAACCACATAAAATCTTATTGCTAGAGCAATAATTTCAGATTAGGCCACCAGCGCTAAATCGTATGCCACTATTCATTTATTAGCATGGTATTCTCAAGGCAAAATGAAAACAGATTTCAAAAATAGGATCTCATGGCTTCAAAATATTTATTAAACTCTGCCATATCAAAGTTTGCGTATGGCTAAAGGGTTCTCTCAAATTTACGAGATCGAAAATTTTCTGAAGGCTATTTATGAACTGAATGATCACTCACAAAGCATGATTAGTGCTAATTCACTTATACGCAAATTATTATTGCCCTTGCGCCTACATAAGAATGCCATAAAGCTCAGTCTCACAAACCCTGTCAGCACACGTGTTGAAAGAAAGTCATGTGAAAATTGTGGGAGCAAACGGTGCTTAGTTCAAGCATATTATTATGTATCGCTCGCAGAGATGACTATGATATTATTCTGTGAATGTTCATTATTAGCTGTTTTTTTCTTGCTGCCAGAAACGCAAAATGTGAACAATGTAACTGCTAATACTAGCAAGCAGCATTTTTAGACACCACTGTCTTCTGCACAAACAGTCATTTGCAAAACAAAGTTAAATATTCCGTATTACGGGTTGCTGACAAAGAGGGTGCTGCCAAGAATTCGTAGTCTACCCATTAAAACGACTCAATGACAAATTGTGACTAAGCATGTGGGGATAAGCCTGTTTACCTGCTGGCACATACCTTTGAATGGTAATATAAGGTAGAGATTATTCTTAAACTTATTCTTGGCGCTTGATTTTAATTCTTATCTAGCCTATGTTTATATGGCCACGTCTCAATTGCTACCTCTCTGTTGTTTGTCTCCGTTATTCGTAGTTTTAATGAACTTTAAAACTTGTCCGTTCAAATTTTTGGAACACTTATTTCCTTGAAATGCTAAATGCAGTCACGTAAACGGGCAAATCAAAACGGAAGTGCATGCTTCAATTATTCGCTCAAGATTGTCAAATTAAAAGTGGGCACCACAATGCAAAAAAAAAAGTAATCGCGAAAAACGCATGCAGCGTAACAGATGTCGACGACTATATATTTGGTGTACTTTTTTAGTTTCGAAATATCTGTTTAAAGTTAATAATGAATGCGATAGTAATCCCTTTGGAGATGGATTATGTGACATGACGTGCATGATGTCGTTGGTAGCTCGTCGGCGCAGTTATATTAACTGTCAGTACATACTCTGGCTTTTTGCCATGTCGCGACAGTCCGACGAATTTCGAGCCACGGCATAAAAGTGTCCTTATAATTCCGTAATAAGTTACTGAATTGAATAAATATTCAGGGAGTATAGTTGCTAAGAATGTGTACCGGAGTGGCCATACACGTCATACGACAAGTGAGGTTGTCTGTCCTTAGTGATTTCTCAAATCACAAAGAAGGTAATTAGTTAAGATAGGGGCGTACTTACTGCCCGTGATTCCCCATGTAGATATGCCAGTACCATTTCGAGGACAAGCGTTATGTCCGCTTTCATGTCATCTTGTTTCCTTGCGACAAACTAACCGTAACACCTGCAAATGTGCCATAGAATTCGAAATTTTCTAGCCTGGTATGTTCGCACGTCTAGAATCTTTTCATTTGCGTGATAATATCTTGTAATCTAAGTCATAATAATTAGGGCAAGCACCTAACAATAATACATAATTGTATGATTCAATTGTATCATTAAAGAATGAGGGACAAATACCTTCCCCGCTGTTTTAAGTTTTTTGCTATGGAAAGGCTATTATGGAAAGTGGGTTCAAAATAAGATGTTCTACATTTATCAATAGCAGCCAGTATTAGTGGTTGTATACTTTTCAATTATTACCGCTCTGGAATATTCTGAGTAGCCCAGAAGAAAATGCATATATTTTCAATAGATTCAACAGCTTATAGCATTTCAGAAGAGTTGTTTGTGATACATATATGTCTGTCTCACATTTATTACTCACCTTCATCATACAAAAATGTTAAAATGGCACAATGTGTCTCCGGATCCCAGTAGCGCATTGTGTAGGGCTTCTGTGCTGTATCTGGAAGGGAAACAATGATATGATATTCATAAATGGGGCACTAATGAGGTGAATAAAACGGCCGACTAAAAAATAGAGTCAAGCACTCTTTGAAATCTAGTCACTGCATGGCTATGCGCAATAAAACATCCTATCACGTGAACCGCAAAGCCGTGTTTAAAACTTGAGGGGCCTGTATGAGGAACGTGATTGTTCCGCAAATAATTAAATGGCTAGCAAATGTCCCTGTTTAAACAATCGGAGCGCCAAAGATGACGATAACCGGAATGCAGGCATTTCATGGCACGGTCTTATTGCTCCCACAATTTTTCTTACATATATATTCGAGCTCTTTACGGACATGGTTGCTCAATACAACCAACTAAAAAAATGCGTTTTTTTTTTTTTTGTCGTGAGGAAGCTTTCGTACGAGTCTCACCAAGCGCCTGAAAACTGTACATCTTCTCCAGCCAAGCCTCCGCATCATTGTTCTAAGCTAAGGATGGATGTGAACGGCCATTTAAAACGCTTCGACGTCTTTCCTGAAGATTTCGCATAATATGTCAGGAATGTTTAAACCAAGGGTTCATTTCGTCAATAAATCCTACCGCATTTATCTACAAGATAGACCATAATGTAGTAGAGGTCGGCTCTGCTAGCGTGTCAAGTACATTAAAACTCAGAAAACTTGTTGCACATTCATCCACTGATGAGTTTGTTGCAAAATTATGAAGCCGCGGGTCGAAAGAATGTGGCTTCGTCATCTGTCTTAAACTGAACGCATCGAATTTAATGTAGTTAAAACTCGGGAACATCACTTCTTACCTTACCGGATTTGATACTGTTCTTCCTTGATACTGTTCACCCTCACACTGCGGGTTTTAATTGAATGATTGTAATCGATAATCCATACAGCGAGGAATATTTAATTGAAAGCACATATTATGTGTTGTCTACGGTTTTATGTTTAACACATATTTTATTAGGCTTTTCAAATTTAATACAATAAAGTCGATATTCGCCTGCAAAAAATTGATTCTACTGACAAAAAAACTCCAACGAACGAAAGGGAATTTATATTAGCTGGGATAGCATCTCTGACACCAGTCAGCCTGTCTTGCCCCAGCCCCGGTCTTACTATGACTCTATAATTGCGACCTTCCCAAGCTGTAGCAGCCACTGATTTAGACCACTTTTAATGTTCCTTCTCTAATAGTGTGTTATTCTGAGTATTTCTAACTAGGTTCCCAGGTAGCACTGAATGTGGGGCCCCAGTGGGTCCGATGTAGGCAAGTGGGGCTGGGGCAACCATCATAAAACCTGCATCGGTCCCCGATGGGGCAAATGTGGGCAAGCCCCATTTGGGCTTGCCCCTGCTCCTCCTGCATTGGTCCCATAGCGGCGTTTCTTGGCTAATGCAGAGCACATTCCTGCATCCAGACCACAAGGGTCCCTTGCCGGATATTTGAGGGGAATCCAACCTAAATGTGGGCTTTTTATGGGAAAGCCCTCATAGATCCGAAGTGAGGCCGCCCCCATTAAATCTTTGTGGGACCAACATCGGCCGTAGTGGGGCAAG
>JAJIZL010034378.1:0-18718 GCA_023969395.1 Amblyomma maculatum
TACGGCGCTCGACTACTGTTCCCAAGGACGCGGGATCAAATCCCGGCCTCGGCGGCCGCTTTTCGATGGAGGTGATAAGTAAGGCGCCCGTGTGCTGTGCGATGTCAGTGCACGTTAAAGAACCCCAGGTGGTCGAAATTTCCGGCGTCCTCCACTACGGCGTCTCTCATAGCCTGAGTTGCTTTGGGACGTTAAACCCCACAAACCAACCAGCCAAATGGAGGAAATTGGGAATGCAGCCATGAGGGGGACAATAACACACAACAAAAAATATGTTGCCGAGATAAATAGAATTTCAAAATCGCTTCTGGATATAGTGAACATAGGTAACAACTCGGGTTGGAATGTTTTCCCAAGCAAAACACAAACACCGCCACCGCGCACTGTCACGTGGTTTAAAACGAATGTTTGAAAGCTACCTAACCGAGGGATATCTATCTCACTGGTGCACCATCATGTTTCAGAGATCATAATGATATAAAAGAATTCATTGCATGATTGAAGTAAAATTGACTGAGCGTTAAAATGAAGACACTTCGAGCTCTTTTCAAACCTCGATCCGATACGGCTTTTAAATTCGCCAGGATGAACGTATTGGGTAAAAATGCAAGTCATGTAGTGGAAATGTAGCCCTGAGTGAGATTGCTGACATGCCATCAGACTTTCTCAGCAATACTTTTCCGTTCGAGTGCCACACATACTTGTGATTGTGTGCCTTTGCCCACTCTTTTACTGCTTTCAACAGTTCTCGATTTATTTTAGTCAAGTTTTCCAGCAGGTGCAATCCATTGCCCGAATCGGCCACTTTCCTTCTATTTAGCCACCACGTGTCCCTGACGCTTTGCTTTGTGAATCGGCAAATAACGCCAGGAATCTTATCACGAATCGCTGGCAATCGATGAACTGCATCTACATCTTGATCCGTGAGCGGTGGCAGCTGGATTTTTTGGGCGATAGTGTTAAGTTCTGTCAAAAGGCCTTCAGTATCTCTTTTCCGAATTCCATGGAATTCCAAGTTCCAAGTTCTAGACCTGCGAGCGCCGTTCTAAATTGCTGTAATACAGGACCAATATCAAGCGATTTGATCAGTGCAAACAAAGTAGAAAGTCATCCACATACCGGAAACAGGCCACAAACCCAAGGCCCTCTAGCTTGTTTCTCAGCCTATGGTCGCCTTCCGCCATGTACAGATTAGAAATCAGAGGCGCTATGCATGAGCCTATGCAGATCCCGTCTCGTTGGCCGTACACTGCCATCATGCTCGACAAACAAAGAAGTCATGTACGTTGTTTCTGACACGTGTTTGTACATGTTTTCTTTGTATGTATGTATATAAGGAGAGAAGTGCTTGTAACAGTTGAACGTTCGCGCAAGTACCAGTCTTGTCTTGTGTTGGTGAATTGTCTCTAGTTAAAGTTCAGCGCGCCTACGTGATGTCTGGCGATATTTATCTGCTAATTCAGCACTCCTCAGTGGAGCTGCCTTAAAGGACTAGAATCACGAAATTACAAAGCCCAGATACGAATGCGAGTGCACAGGTTAAAGTTTGAGAGAGATCTGCTAGTTCAAAACCCATTGAAAATTGCGTCATTATGACGCGTGGTTCAAGTCTTACAATTCAACATGACTTCATGCAGATACCTATGACGCGTAGCGACGTGCAGTGACGAAACGAGGCGCGCAGGCACCGACTAGCATCACTCGCGTTGTTTTTGCTCTGTGTCCTCGAGGGTTACGCACCGTAGTATCCGTGCTCGCGATTTTGTGTCACCGGTTGCAAATCCAGTGCTGTGCCTTGACTGGTATGCCATCGCATCTGATCTGCAGTGGTCAAAGCAATCTACTGTGTGGTGGATTTCTGTCCCAATAAAACGGGCGACAATGTTGTTCTTCATGGCTTCACATCCGAGGAATCTAAACGAACGGCATGATCAACTTTGTACGCGCCACTGGACGCACGGATTGGACCTCTAAAAATAACAGCAAAGTTTGCTCGCTGCATTTCTATTCGGAATGGTACATCTTGAGCCCAACGCTTATGACGGAGTTTGGTTTACCAATGAAGTAGACGCGCCTGAAACCCTGCTGGGTGCCGAGTTAATACTACATTGGCCGTGCAGTTCAGAACTCCGCCAAGGCGCCAAAATGCCAGGTTGGTACGTTTGGTACGTATATGAACCTGTTTCCAAGCACGGATTATTTGCCCTATATTCAATTGCCATGATAAAATAATATAGGTGAGCGCCGAGTCAGAGTTCACGACTGCCTGGCAGCAAGCCAACAACTGTGACAGCCTGAGCCTACAACTGTTGGTGAGTGCATTCATCGCAAATGTATATTGTCTTGCTTGTAAGTATAAACGTCGGATGATATTCATAGTAATCGATCCTAGGGTCATCCTCGTTATCAGGCCGTGTACGTAATCCGCGTATTCTTGCGGCGGTTATCATGGTCATCTTACAGGCAGCTGTGAGTGCTGGCTAGAATGTGTCGTTAAAGAATATCTCGAATGCTACAGCGCAGGCGTTGGTGATTTGCGGGCAACTTCCGGAATATGAGTTCACTGACATGTGCTGCCCGCTGAAAACGCGCAAGTGTAACGTGGAGACATATGTTGCATATCCAATCGACTGCAAGTACGAATGCCAGCTTCAGGACTGCACAAAGATCTTGCTGCGCTTAGATCATTTCTCGCGACATCTTTCATTATACGTGATAAGAGCTTTTTCAATCTTCAACTGGAATATCTTGCTCTAAATCTGCGTCCTTAATTTACATGTACTGACACCACACCATGCCTTACAGATCTAACTGCACCAACCCCGATCTGGTCGGTGCCAAACAAAGATGAAGGAACTGAAGTCCACATTCAGGTTCCGAAATTCCTTAAAGCGGGCTAGTATCCTTCGTGCTAATAACTTTCGCGAACATTCTGTGCTTCATCTTTACAAGTACATCTACGGCTTGCGAGCGCTTTTCGGCACTTTTACATCATGATAGATTGGTAAAAAAATCCGCAAGAAAGCTCTATAGGCAACACAAGAGTCAATGCTTAAAAAAACAGGTTACCAATTTGCTTGCTCTATACGACACCTAAATGTTTCAATGTTTTTCTTTCAAATAAGCTGTTGACAGAGATTAAAGATACCGCTTAAGCAGGATTTTGTATCAATTCGTTGGAAAATAAGTAGATAGTCTTCGATGTCTACTGCGAAACTCCCGGCGGTGAGAGGCACTTATATTTCATGATAAAAAGGTCGATAATGCTAGAAGACGCAGCCGTTATGCACGTTGGGCTATTTATGACGTTATGGAAGCTAACAGCTTGAAGCAATATCGAGAGTTCTTGTTGCGCAGAGCTGTTGGCACTCATGTCTATATTAACAGCACATCCTACACAAGATAAGAAATTATCTGACAAGAAATTGATTTCTTTTTCAGAACCCCGAAGGAACTCGTTTATACTGCTTTGCGGTGGGCGGTAAACTACAGTAAAGGATTGACGGCCAGAATGAACCGTAAGAGTCTCAATATTCTGGTCGCTTAGACAGCGTTCTGATACGATCTGGCAAGAGTAGTTTCCTTCGATTAGAAGGGCAATGCCCCCACCACGTTTCGAGCTTCGGTTAAGAACGAAAGTCCGTTATCCCGGAATTCTAATAACGTCACTGTCAAAGCGATACCATGTTTCAGACATCATGATTACGTCAAACGTGCAGTTAAGGCTCGACAAAAAGTTGTCAGTTGATCCGTTTTACTTAAAGCGCACTGCACGTTCAAATGTAGCACAGGCAAATATGTACCGCGCTCTTTTTTCTTAGAAAACGGTTGAATTCATACGGTGTAAAAAGTGCTGCCTCATCCATATTAGTCTAAGAATCGGAATCAGATATGTCTGTTGAGCATAAGCACTCACTACGCCATTTTTGAGAGATCATTCTGCAGACACAGACGAGCGACATTGGATTCATCAGTTTTGCGGGAGTAAATAGCACCATTTTTCGTCCACACGTACTTCCAGTCAAGTTCCTTTTTCTTTGCTACTGCACCTCCAAGAAGTTTTTTTCTTTTCGGGCATTAGGTGTTCCTTGACATAGATTGAAATCTTGCCATCCAGTCCATCATACTCCGTAGTCAGCCGCACCTTTTTGAAATTCTGCCGCACACCATCACGCTTGGCTATGGACATGAATCGAACAACAACAATATTAGATCTCCCGGAGTTTCGAGTAGGAACGAGGTGGCAAGCCCTAATATCCACGTTTGTAATCGGCTCTTTGACTGCATACCGAGTTTTGACAGAATCTCGTCGAAAGTTTCATCCACATGTTGTGGGACACCTTGAATTTCAACGTGGTGGTTTCGGGAATATTGTTCACATTGAACAAGTCGTACCTCAAGTTCTTGAGACTTCCTTTTAACGAATCGCATTGTGAGTTGAGCTCCTGATTTTAGATCGTTAGCTACAAGTTTTTTTTCTCTTTCCTGCTGCAATTTTTTCTCTAACTCCGCAATGTCCTTCTGGACGTACTCAATGCTACTAGTTAGTTCCGTCTGCTAATTTTTCACCACACGTACAGTCTTTGCCAAAAGTAACCAGGCTGCTCCGAAGGCTGCGGGAGCAAGCGCGTTGCCGTGTGGCGGCGTTGCGCTCGCTGTGGCTTGTCGGTGCTCGTCAGCTCCGAGGGTACAACAGCTGACGGAACTTCGCACCCTCAACAAAACTAGGCGCGTATGATGTGCAGGTTGAGGTTTCACCCGTGCGAAGCCTGGTTGTGCCCAGCTAGGGCGATCGGTATAGCGACGGGGCTATTATCTCTTCTCGGCAACTGCGGAAAACAAAACAGCAGGTGATAGTAGACACTGTGAGCTGTTGTTCGTTTCTAGGACGAATATGTGCTAGATTTGCCAGACAATGCTGCTCTGGAACAAGGGTTCCGCGAACGAGAAAGCAGTCATGTGCATATAATGGCTAAGCGTGAGGAAGCATTCCTTATCAGCAAATGCAAGAATTTGTTAGAATCAAACATTGATCTTATTTATACACAGCCTCCCCAAGGGACTAGCACAATTTTCAAGCCTAAAAGAGAAATAAGGTGGCTTGGAAGGGTTCACAAGCTTTGCCATAACCGGCAAAGCTTTTGCCGGAGTTACGGTCCGTAAAATTGCAGTACGCAAGGCACCTCGGAGAAAGCATGTTGAAATTTCAAGGTGCGTTATCATTCTTTATGTACAGGCGCATCAAACAGGCAGGAGAGCGCAATTCTGCTGGTGTGTTTAAGTAGCGGGTTGCAGAATACAAGCACGTATAATTATATAGCGAGAAACGCGACATCTGCTTCAGGGAAGTTGCCGAGGAGAGCGAATAGCCCCGTCGCTATACTGAGCGCCCTCGCTGGGCATAACCAAGCTTCGCACACGTGAAACCACAGCCCGCACATCATACGCGCCTAGTTTTTATCATCCAACGAGCGAGAATGAGGGTGCGAAGCTACGCCAGCTGTTGTACCCTGGGAGCTGACGAGCACCGATAAGCAACAGGGAGCGCAACGCCGCCACACGGCCGCGCGCTTGCTCCGCCAGCCTTCGCAGCAGCCTGGTTACTTTTGGCAAAGACGGTACATACTTCGTTCCGCAACCCACGTTCAGCAGATAGAACTGTTTTCACTTCTCTTTGAAATTCCTCTCTAAGCTTCGCGAGCTCGTTACGGAATTTTTTTTTTAGTTTTGCAATATCCTTAGCCAATCTAGCAAATAAAAAAATATTAGCACACTTGTACTGGGCAGCAGCGATGACAAAAGGAAAGATTCAGAAGACTTTACGCGCACCAACACTAACCTGCGGAAGGAAGCAGGGGAGCGCGTTAGGCTTGTCTCGTAATTGCTGTCGTCGCTGCTGCCAAGTGACCAGGCCGCGCAGTGAATGCTGCTTATGTAGGCAACGGCGCTTCCGCAGAAACCAGGACTGAAGATCACGTGTGCCGCTGACGAATTGTCTCCTGGCGCCGGCTTATGTGGTTCCGTTGTTAATCTTGCTGAACAATACCCGGTGTTACTCCAGCGTATGTCGGGCGGGTCGTACAGATCTGGTCGCGATAAACGGGTTTGTAATAATTTAATTACGTTGTTTCCGAGCTTGTCACATGGTATTTACACCGTTTTGATCACTAGGTCACTAGGTCACTGGATTCCAAGGGAAGGAAAGCGTAGCAGGGAGCGGCAGAAAGTTAGGTAGGCGGACGAGATTAAGAAGTTCGCAGGGGTCAAGTGGATGCAGCTAGAACAGAACCGGGTTAAAAGGACACTGCAGCGGTTTTCAAATGTACCAATACTATAGGCTTTTGAAGTAGATTATTTGCTGATCATGCTTGTGAAGTAATTTTTTCGATTATGCATAAAACACCTGCGCAATCGTCGACTTAAAGCACGCAATTCAAATTTTCTGCGCCCCGCGCGTCTGCTACAGAGGAGGAAAGCGGAGGGAGAAACCTCGCTTCTCCGTCAATCGTGACGTTACCGTGAGGAGCCGGAGGCCTTCAGAGCTAACGGAGGGGGTTTTCGGCGTCGCTGTTCCTCGTTTTGCGTGCGTTGCGGACGTACAAAACACATCAACTTAGTGTAGTTCAGCTGACACAGCACAGCTCTGCATGTGTACGGAAGCACGAACAGCTGTGGGCGCGACAATGTAATCTTCCATTGTAATAAAAGCTCTCGGCGCAATGCGGCGTTGCTGAGAAGAGAGATAAATTTAAGCCGACCAAAGGAAACATTCTACTCGAAGCATTTTCGTAACTGTGAATACATGCAGTTTGTTCCTGATGCGATTTCTATGAGCTTTGGCAAAAAGGCATGGCTGAACCATGAAGCGGTTCCTTGTTTCCTTGTACAAAACAGTCAGGACAGTCATCTGCGATCCGTTCATGGACTGCAATGTCATGATGGGACGGTCAGACAGCATCGGTGCATGGTTGTATTCCCGTGTGTCGTTCTTTTTCTTTTTTTTGCGCAAAAGCTTCGCGCAACGGCTTCTGTGCTAAACATGGACAACTCATCAGCAGCACGCGCTGATGATTTTTGCGAGCTAGCCGATGATTAAGAGTCCACTGTTGTGTCGAAGCTAGGTTGTGAAGACTGCGAGACCTTTTCATCACGGCACGTGCCTGATATGTTCGTGGAACCCTTACGGGAGCATTATTAGAAGATAAGTATTGTACCGCTCAGCTGGGTATAGGCGCACTCAGGTAAGGAGCGCAAAGAGCGAGGTTTCCTTCGGTGAGTCCAAGCAATCAATCATCGAAGTTGTTCATACAAGGCCTTGCGATTTTGCACCCGTTGCTGCCTCGTCATTTTACGTAGTCCTGTCTTGTTTGGGGATGCACATTAAGTTGGAAATGAAAACGACGAAGCTCTTATAAGAAAACACATTTCGGAACTCGGCTTTCTCACGAAGGTATGGGTGCGGAGGAGCTGCAGCTTGGCTTTCAACATACGTCAGCAGTCAATTCACTAAACGTGTATTGTGGCAGTACGATAAAAAGCAAAGGCTTTCAACGTCTGCTAAATGTCGTATGACTCAAGCAGCATTCTGCGCGCATTTGACTTGGTCTCCAGCACAATGGCCCCGTCAATGCCTCGTATGCATTGCAGAGCTCCGCAACCGCGCTTTGCCTATCGTCGATTTGTTGGGTGGCAGCTGCGTACTGCTTCACCCTTTCTATAAAATTCCTAATTTCCCCAAGGTACCACGACTGGCACTCAAAGCAGGATTTGGTACAACAAGCTTTGGGCTCATTTTTCAAAACAATGACCTTTCGGGCGGGGCGAGAGGCCTGAGACCATAGAGTTCCTTACACTAACTAGAGGGAAAGTTGAGGGCGCTGCACTTCAGCCACCATGGGCGCGCTAAGAATCATGGGCCGGTGTGCTACTTGTTGCGGGACAGTCGGTTTTTCTCGAGTACGTGGAGTGGCGTTACTGCAATTTTTTTTTCGTTATCATCATCTGAAGGTGTGTACATAGACCGCGAAAGCCATAGGAGCGAAGGAGCAAAAGCAGACGTCGCCAATAAAAGGTTTCTGTTTCCCGAAATTCCACTAAAAACTTCCTTAAGTGATGGCACAACGATAAATATTTTCATAACATTTTTTATTTCAAAATTTGCCTATTAAGTGCGGAATATTGGTATTTGTGCTGCTCAAAACTAAGCCAATAGGAGAAAGGGCCATCGCTTATATTGCATAGAGTTAAGTCTTTGTATGAACTCTATGTTATATTGGATAAATCTCACACTGGCATTCTGTTTCTCTCTTTTTGTAATTTATAGTCACAATATTCAATCTTACGACATTATTTACGGTAGAACAACGTTTATCTTTGCATTAGTTTTGGCCAAAAGTTGTAGTTCTGCACTCGGTAGCTCACCGGCCCATGATGCTTTGAGCGCCCATGGTGGCTGAACTGGCCGTCTGGAAACTCCATGTAAACGCCCATAGACGGCAGCACAGCTTTCCCTCTAGGTAAGAGTAAGAAACTCTGTGCCTGAGACGGAGGTAGTCGGCTAGGGCATTGTTCGTTGCCCTTCCTTCTCAGGAATATGCGGGCCGAAGTTTCGCTGAGGGCCATGTAGTTTCTGCTAATAATGACACACACTACTTTTCAAAATGTCTCACTGTAACCAAAGCAAGTTTTCATGCCAAATCTACGCTCCCCACAACGGAAGGGCTGCATCGTTTTTGGGCGTATCTGGTACGGATACATGCGGTAAAAATCCCGATGGTCATTCGTGTGAAAATGGCATGCCATAATGACATTCACAAAGCCGCAGAGAGCTGCGATCAACACAGCGTAGTGAAGGAGCCGCATCGGCAGCTTCCGCGGTCCTCAGAATGTCGTCACGCGACGCCTTGGCCAATCACGGGCAGCAGCGCGACCCGCGGTGAGCCCCGTCGCGCGGGCTGCGTATTTCTGCCGAAATAAGGTTATTTCAGCTATCTTCTGCCTAATGTTAATCTGATATTCGAGTTCGCAGCATGCAAAACAGTGGCTTTCTGCTGAAAGCCCAACTTTTGCAAAAAGTGCTGCAGTGTCCCTTTAAGTGGAGAAATATGGGAGAGGCCTTCGCCCTGCAGTGGGTATAGTCAGGCTGCTGCTGCTGCTGCTTCTGCTGATGATGATGATGGTCACTAGTTTCCAATAAAGCAGAAAGCTCTAAACATAAAATTGACCTGTCTATAGTCCTTTAACGAGTTTAGCATGTATGGACCTGTTATCCGCCTCCCTCTGCCAATTTTCTAGACTGACAAGCTCATTTCTGTGCCGCTATAGTTCCTCCTTCATCGCCTGCACCCTAAAATTTTGTAGTGAGAGCTACACTACTGTAGTCACTTAACCGCAGCCGCCAAGGTCAGTGTAACCACGGCCAAGGTGCGACCACCACGAAAGTGCGATTACGGCGAAGAGGTGAAGTGACTACAATAGTGAAGCTCTCACTACAAAATTTGAGGGTGGAGACGATGATGGCGGACAGCGACGGCGGCGGTGGTGGTGGTGGTGGTTGTAGTAGTAGTCGTAGTCGTAGTAGTAGTAGTAGTAGTAGTACTAGTCGTAGTCGTAGTAGTAGTAGTAGTAGTAGTAGTAGTACTAGTCGTAGTCGTAGTAGTAGTACTAGTAGTAGTAGCAGTAGTAGTACTATCCCGGCCTCGGCGGTAGGTTTTCGATGGAGGCGAAAAGCAAGGTGCCCGTGTGCTGTGCGATGTCAGTGCACGTTAAAGAACCCCAGGTGGTCGAAATTTCCGGAGTCCTTCACTACGGCGTCTCTCATAGCCTGAGTTGCTTTGGGACGTTAAACCCCACAAACCAACCAGTAGTAGTACTAGTAGCAGTAGTAGTACTAGTATAGTACTAGTAGTAGTAGTATTAGTTCCAGCAGCAGCAGCAGAAGCAGCAGCACAAGAAGAAGCAGCAGCAGCCAGCAACAGCAGTAGCAGTAGTCGTAGCAGTAGCTGTAGTAGTACCAGTGATAGTAGTAGTAGTAGTAATAGTAGTACAGTAGTAGTAGCAGCAGCAGCAGTAGTATTAGTAGAAGTAGTAGTACTAGTAGTAGTGTAAAGAAGATGAAAAAACAACGCTGTGGCATCTCCATCACCATCGCTGGTCTCCGGCGCCCATCTCTCTCGAGCTGAAGCTGTGCCCTGCGGCTGGTATTCCGATCCTGCTGTGCCCGAATTACTGCCAGTGCTAGACATTCCAATCAACTATTAAATCCACATTTCACTTGGTGGAGGTCAAGCTGAGGTTCCCCGTACCCATCTCGCCCTGGAACTTCGCAGCAGAACGTTAACTACCCCATAGACGGAGCCTACTTCATCGCTCCTACCTCCGCCAGTCACCTGCACAGGTGCCCTTCGTCAACGGGACCCCGCTACCTTCAGTGGAAGCAGCGATGACGACGTCGAGGATTCGCTGTCAACTTACGAACGGGTCAGTCGTCACAATAACTGGGACGACAACCGTAAGCTCAATAATGTTATCTTTTACTTGAGCGATGTCGCTAATCTGTGGTTTCGAAAACACGAGTCGGACTTTACCACCTGGGCGAATTTCAAGACCAAATTTTCCGATGTCTTTGGCCGCCCCACCGTCCGAAAACTCCGCGCGGAACAGCGTCTTCGATCGCGACTACAGCTGCCCGGTGAAACGTTCACCAGTTATATTGAGGACATTGTTGATTTGTGTCGCCGCGTTGACCCGACCATGGCCGAGGCCGTTAAGATACGTCATGTCCTCACAGGAATTGATGACGGCGCTTTCAACATGCTCATCGCCAAAGGCCCCACTACGGTCAAGGAAATCTACGACCTCTGTCAAAGCTACGACGAACTCCGCAATGACCGTGCTTTGATTCGCCAGCCTCATGCATCACTCGCTGGACTAGCCTCTCCGAAGACATCAAGGCTTTTGTACGTCAGGAGGTCGCGCGACAACTGTTCCTGCAGCCATATGTTAAGGAGTCGTCACCAACTGGCCTTGTTCCGGAGCTTCGCCGTGCAATCCAGCAGCATGTATCTGAAGTCGTCCCTAATCCTGCTCCTCAATCAGCTCCAGTCGCACCCTCAATGCCATTCCCCACGCCCACAATTTCATCATCCGGCGTTGCGCCACTGAGCTATGCTCCAGCATTTGCGCCGGCTCCTCCTCAGATATTGCGTCGCACGTATGCCGAGGTTACTTCAAGTCCACCTCCTGAGCCAGCATATGCCTATGCTTCGCCCCCTATGCGTTCGGCACCAACAGCTTTTGCTCCCCCTTGCGTCATACACCATCCCCATGGCGCACTGCAGACAAGAGGCCTATTTGCTACCACTGCGGCATCCCTGGACACACTACACGCTACTGCCGGCGCCGAATAAATATGGCCTTTGCTGCACGGACTGCGCCACCTTATTTGGCCCCCCAGTTCCCCGTCCCATCGGGTCCTCCAACAGCACTCCCCTTTCCTCCGCGTCGTTCGCCATCACCACGTCGCCGCTCCATTTCGCCAATGCGCCGACGACCCGCTACTCAGCCGGAAAACTAACCGCCGCAGTTCGCGAGGCACGAACTCGGTATTCGACAGAATTTCAAAGTCCTCGTCTTAATCCCGCGAATGTTACTGCTGTCATCGTTCAAGGTGTTTATACTCTTGCGCTCGTCGACACTGGTGCCGCTGTATCAGTTATCAGCCAAAAACTCTGCCGCTCCCTCCGAAAGGTGACTACGCCTCTCGAGGGACTATCGCTTCGTACCGCATCCGCTCACAGTATACAGCCGACAGCTGTCTGCACTGCTCGCGTCGTCATTGCTGCAGCCTTGTACCACATTAAATTCGTCGTTGTTCCCACATGTTCTCATGACATGTTCTCTTTACTAGTAGTACTAGTAGTAGTACTAGTAATAGGGGTAGTCGTCGTAGTAGTAGTACTAGTAGCAGTAGTAGTATTAGTATAATACTAGTAGTAGTAATATTAGTTCCAGCAGCAGCCAGCAACAGCAGTAGCAGTAGTAGTAGAAATAGTAGTAGTACTAGTGATAGTAGCAGTAGTAGTAATAGTAGTAGCAGTAGTAGTAGAAGTAGTAGTACTAGCGGTAGTAGCAGTATAGTAGCAGTAGTAGTACTAGAAATAGGAGTAGTAGTAGTAGTAGTACTAGCAGTAGCACTAGTAGTACTAGTGGTAGTAGTACTACTAGTATTAGTAGTAGTATCAGTAGTACTAGTAGGAGCAGTACTAGTAGTAGTACCAGCAGCAGCAGAAGCAGCAGCAGCCAGCAGTAGCAGTAGCAGTAGTAGTAGTAGTACTAGCGATAGTAGCAGTACTAGTAATAGTAGTAGCAGTAGTAGTAGCAGCAGCAGTTGTAATAGCAGTAGTAGTAGTAGTAGTAGTAATAGTAGTAGTACTAGAAGTAGTAGTAGTACTAGTAGCAGTAGTAGCAGCACTAGTAGTACTGGTAGCAATCGTACTAGTAGTAGAGGTAGTACTAGTACTACTAGTAGCAGCAGCAGTAGTAGTAGTAGTAGTAGTAGTACCACCAGTAGCAGTAGCAGCAGCCAGCAGTAGAAGCATGAGCAGTAACAGCAGCAGCAGCAGCAGCAGCAGTAGTAGCAGTAGTAGTAGTTGTACATGATGGAAAATAGCACAAAAAAGTACACGAAGGACGGAAGGGAGACACGGACAAGCGCAACTGCAGGGTTTATTGCTGAAGCACGCAATAAATACAGGTCACTTGAAAAGATAACAGAAACAACAAAAGGAAAAGGAAAAAAAAAAGAGAGAGAAGCAGCCTCCTAAATGGGAAGCTAGGTCATTCCATAGGCAGTAACACACAGTAACACGTGCCACTCATTGCTGGGGAGGAAAGAAAGAACAGGGAAGATACACCTAAGTAGATAAGTAAAGTCAATGTAAAGTAGAGGCTAAGAAATCAAATTTGCAATCTACCAAGTTAACCGACGACTCGCTGACAGACAAATTTTGACATTTTTTAATATGGTAAGCCTCCATAATTTCACGAACCAGCTTGTCACGATGTCTGAAAAGAACGGTGGCCATAGAAAAAAGCGGTGTGCACTATTGTTTCCCCGTATGGTCCTCTTTAATTCTACAAGCGCGGCAATGCTCCGGAAGATTCCCAGACTGTTCTTTTAAGGAGTTTTGGTGTTCCCCTAACCTAACGTTGAGACCACCCTGTTTGTCCTATGTAAACACCTCCGCAAGACAAAGGCAGCTTATACACACGCCGATCCCACACGGTACAAACGGCGAGCGGTGCTTAATGGAGCAACCACGCCTCTTTGTCTTGTCGCCGCCCGTTTTCTACCCGATTTCGAATATGTGAGCACAAACTGTTCAATTTTTTCGGTCCAGAAAAAACAACATCGGTACATGCCAGGTGACCGCTTACTCTTGTAAGCGCAGGGCCCAACGAGCGAGACGGCCTGAGGGGTCTTTAAGGGTGGACAACCAGCAGAGTGCGTGATGGTCCGTAACAACAGAAAAGGGACGACCGTAGAGATATGGGCGGAACTTCCCAATGGCCCAAATGATGGTCAAGCACTCCTTTTCGGTTACAGAATAATTTTTTTCGGCCTTTGTTAAGGTACGGCTGGCATAGGCAACAACGTACTCTGGGTAGCCGGGCTTTTGTTGTGCAAGGACAGCGCCGAGACCTACACCGCTCACATCAGTGTGAACTTCAGTAGGCGCCGCAGGGTCAAAATGGCGGTGAATCGGAGGCGACACTAGAAGGCGCCGAAGCGTCGAAAAGGCCTCATCACAGTCCAAGACGCAAGAATGGCGTCACCGGCAAGGCGCTCAGTCAGCGGCGAAATTATCGAAGCGAAATTGCGGACTAAGCGAAGCAAATACGAGCACAGCCCGATAAAACTACGCAGCTCCTTTAGAGAAGTTGGGCGTGGAAACTCAGCTACTGCACGAAGTTTCGCAGAATCTGGACGAACACCGTCTTTCGAAACAACGCGTCCTAATATAGGAAGCTGGCGAGCCCCGAAGCAGCACTTTTTCAAATTTAGTTGCAGGCCGGCATCAGTCAAACACTTTAGCACACGCTCTAGAAGGTCCAAATGTGACGAAAAATCTTTTGAAAACATGACAACATCATCCAGGTAGCAAAGACAGTCAAGCCACTTGAGTCCGCACAGAATTGTGTCCATCATGCGCTCGAGGGAGGCCAGTTCGTTGCACAATCCAAACGGCATGATGTTAAATACATAGAGACCATCAGGTGTCACAAAAGCGGTTTTTGGTCGATCGTAAGCTGCCATGGGTACCTGTCAATAGCCCGAGCGAAGGTCCAGAGATGAAAAGAATTCGGCACCTTGAAAGCGATCGAGGGCTCATCAATACGTGGAAGAGGGTACACGTCTTTTCGCATTATCTCGTTCAATCGCCTGTAATCAACACAGAACCGTATAGAGCCATCCTTTTTACTCACGAGAACAGCTGGAGAAGCCCAAGTGCTGTGCGAAGGCTGGATGACACCACGCTGAAGCATATCATTAACGTGCTCGGCGATAACTTGACGTTCTGCAGCCGATACGCGATAAGGGCGCTGGCGTACCGGGACGTGCGTACCGGTGTCGATGCAGTGAGTGACAACGGATGTGCGCCCCAAAGATGTCTGAGGAAGGTCGAATGAGGAACGGAAGCGCCGAAGCAAGCTGACGAGCTGGTCGCGTTGATTTGCTGAAATGCTGGCATCAAGACAGCCAGAAAAAGCTGCAGGGGAGTTGTTGTTCTGTACAGAAGCAGGCTAGTCAATAGTATCGAGCTGAAGTGGGGCTGGGTCTTTTGAGACGGCGTATGTCATAGCGTCATCAAAGGACTCGACATGACCAAGACGTTCTCCACGAAGAAGCGTTGACAGACAAGGCAATGGGTTAGAGACGTACACATGGCGTTGTAGCCACCACTGCTCAGAAGGGCGAAAGGTAGGACTAAGCAATGGCGACGATTAACGGCATGAGTCGGAGTGAAAAGAACAGTCAAATCAGAAAAGCAGGTTCAGGAAACGGGCACGAGGACGGTAGAGCAGGCGGGGATATCAGTATCTTCGGCCACGGTTATCTTATCGACGTCGTGCAGTGTGTCGGACGAGGCGGCAGGTGAAAGCGGAGACAATTCGATGCTGGCTTGGGCACAATCAATAATCACATGATTACTGGTGAGAAAGTCGCAACCCAGAATCAGTTCGTGAGAGCACTGAGACAGCACAAGAAATTCGGCGACGTACAAAACAAACTGAATGACAATTCGAGCTGTGCACGCCGCAAGCGGTTGAATGCGATGTGAGCTGGCAGTTCAAAGAAAAAATTTCGAAACAGGCGTCGTAACTTTGCGAAGTCGGCGGCAAAGGTTGCCACTTATAACCGACACAGCGGCGCCAGAGTCCACAAGCGCGAAAACTGCGACGCCATCAACAAACACTTCGATAACGTTGGCCGGGGAAGACGGAGGACTTGCACAAGTAGAAGAAAACGCAGTTCTTGCCTCCGGAACTGCGGCTGTTAGTTTTCCTCCGGGCCAGCAGGAGAGCGACGGCGCAGCGGCGAGAAGGAACGACGGCGGGGAGACGGCGATCGGCGGGAGGTATGGGAGGAGTGGTCAGGATAAAATGAGTCCGTAGAAGTGCCAGCAGCGACAGGGAGAGGGGAAGGTTCATAGTTTGAACTGTAGTTAGAACTGTACAGGCGGGGGCCATTGTGGTATGACTGCGCGCGATGGCGACAAAGCCTAGCGACGTGGCCAGCAACGCCACATGAATAACAGATTGGGGCGGTTGTCGAAGTTCAGATAAGGCAGATAAGGGCGGGGCGGAGGTGGTGGTGGTAGTAATGGCGCAGCCTACGGGACAGGGCAGGGTGGTGGTCTGGCGGTGACAGCGGCGTACGTTAGCGGGGCTGTCACAGGCGTAATTTGAGAGCTTGGCTGTAAAACTTCTGCAACTTGTTTCTGGATGGTGCGTCGAAGTGCAGAATCAAGCAATGGGGTGGTTGCGGCAGAAGCAGGGAGGAGCGACAGTTGGCGAGCCACTTCCTACCGTATAAAGGCCTTGATCTTGGGAAGGAGGGAAGGTGGTTCAGAAGTGAGACCGCATGCTGTCGGAGGCACGAATAACCGATCGTTCACGAGAGAACGCCGAGTAAAAGCTCGTTGCCTCTTGAGGACGTCGCAACTCTGACGGAGCTGAACCACTTCGACGACGGTTTGCGGTTTCTGGCCGTCAACATTTGAAGCATCGTCGGAGATTCCCTTCAGGATTTTGGTGATCTTGTCAGCTTCAGACATAGAAGGATCAACACATTTACAAATATCCACAATGTCCTCTATGTAGCTGGTGAACGTTTCCTCAGGATGCTGAGTGCGGGCTTCGAGGCGTTGTTCGGCGCGCAGTTTGAGCACAGCGGGGCGGCCGAACACCTTGGAAAAGCTTGTTTTGAAGGCCGACCACGTGGGCAGGTCGGGTTCGTGGTTGCGGAACCATAAATTTGCTACATCGGTCAGGTAAAAGAGGACGTTGGCTAACTTGGTGGTATTGTCCCACTTGTTATAGGCGCTTACGCGTTCGTAGAAGGATAGCCAATCATCTACATCCTGGTCGCCGGCGCCACTGAAGAAGCTGGGGTCACGCTGGCGAAGACCACCAGGGCACAGGATGGTAGGGCAGGCGGTGGGAGCCATAGAGTTTCTCACTCTTACCTAGAGGGAAAGCTGTGCTGCCGTCTATGGGCGTTTACATGGAGTTTCCAGACGGCCAGTTCAGCCACCATGGGCGCTCAAAGCATCATGGGCCGGTGAGCTACCGAGTGCAGAACTACAACTTTTGACCAAAACTAATGCAAAGATAAACGTTGTTCTACCATAAATAATGCCCTAAGATTGAATATTGTGACTATGAATTGCAAAAAGAGAGAGAAACAGAATGCCAGTGTGAGATTTATCCAATATAAGCGATGGCCCTTTCTCCTATTGGCTTAGTTTTGAGTAGCACAAATACCAATATTTCGCACTTAACAGGCTTAACTTTGAAATAAAAGAACGTTATAAAAATATTTATGGTTGCGCAATCACTTCAGGAAGTTTTTAGTGGCATTTCGGGAAACAGAAACCATTTATTGGCGACGTCTGCTTTTGAGCCTTCGCTACTATGGCTTTCGCGGTCTATGTACGCACCTTCAAATGATGACGATGACGAAAAAGAAACATCGCAGTAACGCCACTCCACGTACCCGAGAAAAACCGACTGTCCCGCAACAAGTAGCACACCGGCCCATGATTCTTAGCGCGCCCATGGTGGCTGAAGTGCAGCGCCCTCAGCTTTCCCTGTAGTTAGTGTAAGGAACTCTATGGTGGGAGCAGTCGAGCATGGAGTGGCGGTCTTGCTTGTTGCCTCAGGCATAGCGGATGGCGGAGCAAGTGTGCGGCTGCGAAGCTCCAGCGTGAGAGGAGGGAACGAAGAGCAGCCTCCACCAAATGTGAGGGTACGTTCATGCTCAAGTCCGTGTTCCAGTCGACCGTTTAACTAGAATGTCAGTCTCTTGCGTCTTCTTTGCCTGCCGTCTTCTTTGTAGCACGCGCCTTTCGACATACGCTCGTCGTCTTTTTACCGTCGACAGTCACCGAGCGTTGGTGTGACACTACAGTAGTAGTAGTAGTAGTAGTAGTAGTAGTAGTAGTAGTAGTAGCAATAGTAGTAGCCGTAGTAGTAGTAGTAGTAGCAATAGTAGTAGCCGTAGTAGTAGTAGTAGTAGCAGTAGTAGTAGTGGTAGTAGCAGTACTAGTAGTAGTAGCAGTAGTAGTAGTAGTAGTACTAGTAGCAGTAGTACTAGTAGCAGTAGTACTAGTGCCAGTAGTAGTAGTAATAGTACTAGTGCTAGTAGTAGCAGCAGTACTACAGTATTTCCCGCTCAATTTAATCCAAACGCCAGACTATTTAGTCATAGCGCCATGGAATTTAATCTAGGCGCCACAGAAAATAATCCAAGCGCCAAAACATTTAATCCTGCCGCCACTGATTTTAATCTGGTCGCACTTCAACAGTTCCTGGACAGCCAAGACCATTAAATCTATTTCATCAACCCTACAATCATGCGCATCAAATAATTGGGCTTTATGAGCGTATTAATATGAATAATGTTGTCAAGCGATTTTGGTGGGTCATGTGACAGTGTAATGTGATTTGGTGTGACATGTGCGATAATGCGCCCATTTTTCAACTGTATCATCATGGTTGTCAAATGAAAGGGCTTTTCGAGCTTAATAAGGCGAACATAGCAGTAAAACGATTTTGCTGAGTTACATGACAGTGTAATATGATTTCTCTTGACATGTGCGATAATTTGCTTTTTCTTTAACCTTCCAATCATGGGTATCAAATGATCGGGCTTTCCTAGCGTATTAAGATTAATAACGTTGTAAAGCACTTTCGATGAGTCATGTGACGGTGTAACGTGATTTGGTGTGACATGCGCGATAATCCGTCCCTTTTTCAACAGTATCATCACGGGTATCAAATGAAAGCGATTTTCAAGCTTAATAATGCGAATATTGCAGTAAAACCATTTTGCTGAGTTACTTGACAGTGTAACATGATTTCTCTTGACATGCGCGATAATTTGATTTTTCTTTAACCTTATAATCATGGGTATCAAATGATCGGGCTTTCT
>JAJIZL010034379.1:0-33889 GCA_023969395.1 Amblyomma maculatum
CCGTCTTGTGTGTACGTTGAGAGCGCGACTTGAAAGGCACCTTCGCTTCCTTCTGGCGAGTTTTGACGTTTGTCCGGCCGCGAACTTCTCCCATGTCGAGAGCTGGCTGTTCGATGGAGCGAATTTCCTTGTGTTGAAGTTTCGCGCTGTCTGAATTGCGGGCAGCTGTGATTGCTTTTTCGAGAGTGAGTTCTGCGTCAAGCTGCTGGCTCTCGCTGAGCTTTACGTCTCGCAAGCCGACCACGAGCCTGTCCCGAATCAGTTCGTCTTTGAGAGTTCCGTAATCGCATCTTTCGGTCATCTTGAACAGTTCAGTCGCAAATGCGTCGACGTTTTCATGCTGCTCTTGTTTCCGAGAGTTAAATCGCGCTCTCTCATAGATGACATTCTTTCGAGGTAGGAAATGCTTTTCAAAAGCACTCACCACGGCGGAGTATGATGCCATCTGTTCGTCTGTCAGTTTCAAAGCAGCGATCACGTCCTCCGCTTCTTCGCCCATAGCGTAGAGTAATGTGTTGATTTGCGTCGTCTCGTCCTGTCCTGTCAGACCGGAGATGAGTCGGTAGCGTTCCAACCTGCGGTGCCATCGTGTCCAATCTTCGGGCTTGCGGAAATCGAGCTTTGTCGGCAGTTCCACGGCGAGCGGGTTGAACGTCATTCTCGGAGTGCCGCTCGCGCGCTCTTCGTTCGCGCCGCGAGTGTCTGGCATGACGCTGCGGCCGCTTAAATTGGGCTTGCTGTCCTTCTGGGTGTCACGCTGCGTTGGTTATCCTGCCGCTGCCGCCACATGGTAGACGTAGCCGGTATAACAAGCAAAACTGTTTATTTATACATCAGGTAATGGCGCCCGTTTTCGCTCTCCTTGGCGCGGTCGCCCATGCCGGGGTCTCCCGGCGGTCCGCCTGGTTAGCTTGCCTCTTGGGGCGCTGTCGTCAGTGGCGCCCACAACAGTAAGGGCAGCGTTGGATCGAGGTTGCGGAGTGCGGTATAGGTAACTCTGTCCGCCCCGGGAACATATTTACGCTGGAGAGATTGCAGCGCTGCGGATATTTCTTCGACCGTGAAGGGGGAGTCCAGATCGGGGTTTGGTTGGCCGGTGTATGGGGGCAGTGTGGGAGCAAGCGAGGCGGTAGGGGGAGCTATTTGAAGGCGAAGTTGGGCGAGGAGAGCGTCATCCGAACCTGAAAACGTCTGGATTAAGCGGCGGAGAGATTGGGAGGTGTGTCTGCGGGATTTGGTGGGATCTAAGAGATGGCGGAGGAGATGACAAGTGCAGGCTGTACCCAGGCGGCCGTTCAGTGAGCGTTCCACTGCTGCTGCGCCAAGAAGGCCGCATGACTTTCTGCCTGGGCCGTAATGCTGGTGATGCGTTGCTTAAGGCGTCGGTTATGGCGTTGCCGGCGCCGTGGCGCACGAGGCCCCTGCGCGCCTCCCACAGATGGACCAGATGAGGATCGGCCTCCGGATAGTGGGTTGTGACTTGGAGGGTCTTTGCGTAGCGATCGGCGTCTGAATGGAGTGCGCGGACCCAGAGTTTGATATCAGCGATAGAGTCCGACGGGGGGGATTGCGTTCGAGCGGTACGAAAGGCAGGCCAATCGACTAAGCGTGTTTTCCGAAGTGGGGCACGAAGCAGAGCTGTGTGGATCGTAGTCTCAATAATGTAGTGGTCACTACCAAGCGTCTCAAAAGCGCCGCCCGGCGGCGTTGAAGCACACTCGTTCACGCTTGGTCTTCATAGCTGACGGCAGATGAGTGACGTCCCATCCTTGACGTCACCTTATTTCAGTGACTTAACTATTTTAGTCTTTGGTACTTTCAATTTGCAAGCCAATTGCAGTATCTGTCACTCGCGGAATCCTGCTATCATCCTCACGGTAGACAAGCGGCATTATGAAGAGCGTTTCACGACCCGGGGCATGGCGCTCGGCTGGGGATCCAAGGGATGGAGGTTCGATTCCAAGATGGAGACTGATGAGGAGGAGTCGCACGCCTCTCATGCGTTGCTAGGCACGTCAATCGGTTTCGCGCAAGCGCAGAATATACCTTTTGCAGCATACGACCCACGCGAAGCTTGGCTCCTACCCTTTGTAGTGAAGCTTCTCGTTTCAAAAACCTCACCCTTCATTTCGTTGAAGCTGAAAAATCGTCGCCAGAAAGCGCGTCCCTTAGGCCTACACCGAACACACGTAGACGTAAGAGGTCGTAAATTCCTTCCCACTCCAAATGGACAGCAAGAAAGGGAATTTCAGGATGATTTGCGGCCTTTTTATTGTTAGGAACACACGTGAACTTTACATTTCGCCCCAAAATTTTACTCAGCAGTTTCCCGACTTTGTTGCATAATAAACACTGCAGCGAAGGATACTATATGGTGTCTAAAGCTACGTCTGCAGTTTACGTATATCGGATATCGAGACGACAAATCGAATTATCAAGGTGTACTGAAAATATATAAAAACATGACATTTTAAAACTATTCTCAGGTACGTAAAGGACACAGCAATATCAATATTTTACGTCAATCAAAGAAATTCACGAAACTCTATGGTTTATCATATCTAGCGCTTCCAGAATCATTCGAGAGAGGGCAGCACGGGAGCTCGGTGCGTCGGAAACATAGTCGGAAAGCTCGAGGCACGCGCAGCTAAAAGTCACTTTAGTTCAAGCGCTCCGCTGACGGCGAGCGGAGCGGAACGTGCAACACGATCAAGTAAAACTTTTACGCGAGGTGCTGTTGCCAAGCAGTATTCTCGCTTTTGCCGAGCGCGAGACGAGATGACTGCAAAGGGCGTGAGCAGCACGCGGAGAGAGAAAGCGCACGTAGCCAGTTTTGCAGGTTAGTTAAAGTGTCGCGGCGGTGGCAACATGGCATGCCAGATCAGCGCCGCAGAATTTCTCCGCCATGGTAGGAGTGCTCGCTGCCGTCGCGAAACATATTGTCGCTTCGCTATTGACGTTCCCTCCTATCCTTTCTACCGTGTTGGACCCTTTTGGCCCCTTCCCGAGTCCACGTCCAGAAATAGATGGCTGGTTACAGACTTTGCTGGCCGCTATTGGCGTCTTGCGCTACCCAGGGGGCGCCACGAAGATAGATAGATAAATATTAGCGTCCGCTAATATTTATCTATTGGGGGGGGGGGGTGCGAAGTGTCCAATAGCTCGTCATATGTTGATGCTCAATATTTTCTTAGGCTAATCGATTGTTTCATCTGGACAGTTCAACACTACTCCTTTGACCTTTTCCACCAATTTTGAAGTCGCCTCTTACTTGCTTCCACTGTTTCATAATTCTGCCTGCCATTGTGCTCTCGAGGCCCCAGTGCATCTCAAATCCCTGTGTCGGCGTCGTGCTCTGGTTGTTTAAGTGCCTTACATTCTATAATAACATGTTCAATCATTTCCCTGTTTTGCATGCAGCAGAAAATGCTCGTGCTGTCAAATTTTTGCCGGTAGCATTTCGTCCTCAAGCACCCAGCCCTAGCCTAGAAAAGTAAACCACTCCCTTTGGAATTGCCAAAAAAGGTTTTCTTTTGAGTTTTGATCTTAGCCGCCTTATAAAGCTACATTGTCGGTTTGTCCAGAATTCTCTTTTGCCAACGGAAATGTTTTGAGGATTTTACTTTTTGTTTCAAGGTGATTTTTTATCGTTTTCTTCCCCATAACATTTTTATTTATTGGCAAGCCAGTTAGTTCTTGCCCATGTCGCATCAATACTGACTCGGTACAGGCAACTAAAAATCTTTGCCGCCCAGCTCTTCTTATTCATTTCCCTCAACCGCTCTTCATAGTGCACCTTACTTTTCGCCTCCTGTGCTTCGAACGTCGACCATCCCATATCACCTGGAACTTCCTCACTAGTAGTTGCTCCATGTGCCCCCAAAGCAAGGCTGCCGACTGTCCTCTGCTTTATTTCAAGCAAGCGCCGAAGTTGTGGCAGGTCCCAAAAACAGCACAATGTTTTCCAACGTCAAGCCTGATACCACTGCGCCTTCCTAAATTCTTGGAATAACTTCATAGTTGTTTTATCCCCAGTGCCCGCGATTTTTCATGACAGCAGCGTTTCTTTTTGCTTTATTTACAATTTCCTCTCTGTGATCCCGCAAGTAGGATGAGCCATCATTTATCCAAGTGCTACTTATACGCTTTAACTCTCCAAGTTTTCTAACGTGATTGTGCCAGGCTCATCAATAAAAGCCACGACTCCTGATTTTTCTGCGTTAAAATTTAATCTCAGAACACCTGCCTCTCTTCCACAACTGTCTGCCAAGTCATAGAGGCCTTTGTGGCTATGTGCTAGAAGAACAATTATTATCTCATATATGAATCCTGGCATCAGCTAGTTTCCGATTCACCCCCTTCCGCAATGACACCGTAAAACCGAATCAGTTCGATTCAATTGTCATTCAATCCCTCTGATGTAGGGGTGGCGCAGTGGTTACGGTGCTCGACTACTGTTCCCAAGGATGCGGGATCGAATCCCGGCACCGGCTGCCTCTTTTCGGTGGAGGAGACGAGGAAGGTGCCTGTGTGCCGTGCGATGTCAGTGCACGTTAAAGAACCCCAGACAGTCGAAATTTCCAGAGTCCTCCACTACGGCGTCTCTCATAGCCCGAGTCGCTTTGGGACGTTAAACCCCACAAATCAAGAACCAAACCAAAAAAAAGTGGTGATAAAGGTGATACCTTGGCTAAGTCCCCTTTTAACTGCAGCCCTTTTTGCGCCATGCAAGGTTGGCCGCTTCACTGCTACGTTATTCTCCTTGTAAACTTCTTTCAATAAACATCATTTCCTTGCCCATACCTTGTTTTTCCAGAATTCGCCACACCAGAGAGTGGTGTACATTATCGATAGCCCATTTGATATCTAAAAACGCCATTCATAGTGGTCGTTCTTCAATAGCCGCAAATTCAACGCAATGTGTGACTGTAAACAAATTATCGTCTATTCAGTGACTATGCCTGAAGCCGTTTTGTAGTCCTCCTAGTGCCTCCCTTTCCTCAGTCCATCCTTGTAATTGATGTTTGATTGCTTGCAATAATATTCTACACAATACTTATGTCACTTTTAACGACTTATAAGACGATGCGATCTTTTTCACCTTTGCGATTATATAGAAGGTTAATTCTACTCTATCGCCAGCCTGCTGGCGATATCTTTACTCGGCAGTGCTGCACTTAAAGCAGCATACAAGGTCGTTTTTGTTTCTTTACCTTGCACTCCAATTAGGTTTATTGGCATTTCGTCCAAACCTGTTGCTGCATGCAAAGGTACCTTCTTATCCGCTCTTTCCCAATCCCATTGGTCAATGTCGATGTTAAAGACTTCCTCTTTGTAATGACCCGCATCAATGCTAATAACACAACTGTCGTCACAATTTTTAAAAGCCTTTTCCAGCTGTTCGCAAATGAATTGCGTAGCATTATCCAGTAGATTATCGTCCTCTTCCTTTATATGGCGGCGCGTCCAGTCGGATTTCTCGCGAAGTGCCGTCAGATGGTTCCAGATATTTCTAGGTGCCTGCTTATTGTTTATTCGAACATCTCCATCCGCCTGTCGGTTGTAGCATTAATTTTCTCTTGTACAAAAAGTAAATGGCCATGGTTCTTTCTTTTTATTTTGTAATCATCCCATTTCTGTTAAAGTTCATTCAAGGGTATATTTTCTTTTTGGCTTTTTTATGGGCCCTGTAATCTGCTTGGCGGCTTGCTATTGCCGCTTTAACATCTACGCCCCACCAAACTTTGGTTTCTTTTTGCATTTCCACTGCTTTTTCTTTCGCACCAAATCTATTTTCGTCGGAATTACTTTTACCACTTCATTATCCGTCCATGTCTGATTTGCGCCTTTCTATGTGCTTCCCTACCTCTTTTGATATGGCCATCAATTGTTTGTCGGTAATATACTGAAGTCCACACTGTACGTCATGTTTCCGCGATCCAGCGTTATCCTTCCTGCTATACCCATACCTTACCATCAACCGTGTATGGTGGCTCCAGATGTTATTTATGCTTTTCTCGTCTATTTCCATCACATCTAGTCTTGAATATAAATATCCCATCATTATGCTGTAGTCAATGATTGGGTATGAAACGCCAGATTCCCACGTGATTACGCCATCCCATTTTACTTCTCTGTTTACAATAATAAGGTCGTGCTGCTTGCACACGGCCAAGATCATTTTTCAGAAGTAGCCTGCCAATTCATTCAACCTTTCTATGTTAGCATTCATATCTCCTTGTATGAGTACCTCCCCTTTACCTCCACCCTGTAATGGATAGTGGACATGTGGAATATGGGAGCATCGCCTTTGAAACGGGGTGGTAGCAGTTGCTATCATGCTCAATTTTCCCATGTATCTTAATTATTGTGTTAGATCGGTTAACTATACCATCAATCCATTTATTGAATTTTTGTTTCTACATTACTAAGATTATGTTACTTTTCTGCTTTTAAGCCACCAATCTTCCAATTGTTTTTCCTAGCTTCCACCGCAGGTTCATCGACCCGGCCACTGGTATCTCTAGATCCCAGGGCCTCAGGAAGAGTGACCGCGCCTGCATCGACTTCCGGATGGATACCATCACATTCGAGTATAAGATGGTTAATGGTTTCTGTGGATTTACCACATACTGCACATGTGCCATCTTCATAGTTAAATTTCTTCTTGTAGCTGCGTGTTCTAAGACACCCCGATCTAGCTTCAAAAAGTAGGGTACTGCCTCTTCAGTTGTCAAAGAAAGATTCCTTCTTGATCTGCCTTTTCCACTTTCGGTATAGTTCTATGCTCTGTTTCTTTTCCATAGAATTTATCTAAATTTTACCTTGCAAAATGTGCTAAAGAGCGCCCTCTAGGCGTCTGTTGGGTAGTGCAAATCCCCGGCTTCTGCCCTTCGAATGCATGCCGTCTGTATGAATATACAGCATTAATTTGTGTTATGTACAAAGTACAAAAAATTTAAGGCACTGAAAGTGCTTTCAGGGTTGTCACGATGTAAAAAAGACAATAAATAAATCAATGTCAGGCATCATACGACGCGCAAAAAATGGAAACGATGTTTCGGCGTGCTGCCAGTCGATATTGCCAGGCGATGGTGGGTCGAGCAAATTCGTGGAGCTCTACGAAGGCTTTATATTCAACTAAGCCTAAGTACGAGGAAAGTATATAACAGTTGCATCTTGCCTGTACTCACCTATGGGGCTGAAACGTGAAGGCTAAAAAAGAGGGTTCCAGTTAAGTTGACGACAACGGAGACGGCTATGGAACGGAAAATGGTAGGGGTAACATTAAGAGAAAGGAAACGTGCAGAGTGGGTCAGAGAAATAACTGAAGTTACTGGCATTCTAGTGGAAATCGAGAAGAATTTAGGACAGGCAGGACATGCGCGAAGAGAGGATAACCAATGGTCGCTCAGGGTAACAAACTGGATTCCAAAGAAAAAAAAGCGTAGCAGGGGGCGGCAGAAAGTTAGGTAGGCGGCTGAGGTTAAGAAGTTCGCAAGAGTGAAGTGGATGCAGCTAGCACAGGACCGGGGTAATTAGAGGAATATGGGAGAAGCCTTCGCCTTGCAATTGGTATAGTCAGGCTTGTGATGATAATGTGGATGAAGCTAAAGCATCTGAATACACGGAACCTCAACAGGGATAGGCAGCGTAAATAACCCTTCTGAGGCACAAAAACTTTCTGATGCACGCTAGTCCCTGAACTTGTGAGTTTATCCTATGCTGGTTTTTCCTTTTTACGCCCTGTTCAGATGAGAAGTCGTGCTTGTGAGTCCACATACAGAATCCACATACTGGTCCGTCAAACATAAAGGTGAAGCTGGGACTGCAGAAACATTCCAATTACGCCGCGCCAGAGTTTCCGTGTTTGTCCTCGGGTACAGATATTAGTGAAGGCACGCTGACCTCGGTTCCACTGCTCAACTGCCATTCGCCTTTGACTTATGTGCTTGCAGCCCTCTATCTAGAGGTTTTGCCTTTGGCGAAGTGAAAACATCGCACGTTAGAGGCGCACTGTCAGCTCAGGAACGCGCGGGGCATAACGATCGAAATGCTGCTGTTGTCTGATTAGTAATTTTAAATCTACGCGAAATGCCGTCTATTGCTGCTTTCTCTTAAAAGTGAATGGTTGTTTTCATTGAGATAGCAAACGGTTCATGTTAGCGCTAGTTTGCCATCGTCACCTTTCGTTGCTTGTCATAGATGCACTTTTTGTACCTGTGCAGATACCGAAAACAGCAACATAAAGGACAGTTTCTCTCGCGATCACAGGCTCACATAGCTTGTTGTACTCGATATATTTCAGCTTTGATCCGGAGGAGCAGCCAGCGTAGGGCGGAAGGCATTTCTCTTGAACCAGAGCATGCATGCACCTGATCGCCCCTACCAGTCGCGTCGTAGCCCCGTTTAGTGAGGCTATGAAATAGAGCAGTAGAGTCGAACAATAAAATTGTTAACTTTTACATGGCACCCTACGACGCAAACGGCAATGGAGAGGCGGTGACGATGTTTCGAGACAGAGGGGTACATGGCAAGATCGATGCCACATGCTTTGAACTTGTCGCAGGAAGGCAGCCGCATCGCTTCGTTTTTAATGTTAAGTTCCTGCCAGTTCACATTGATGTGCATATGATATGACGAGTTCTTACACGCTCACGAATGGACAGATAGAAGCGCGACGAAGAAAGCCTCTGAGATACGAGCTGCTGCATAGGCAGAGCCGCCATGGACTACCTAGTCAGGTTTTTCTTGGCCGCCACGGTGCACGATGCGGCGCCGCCTTATTCAAAACTGCAGCCCAAGGCTCCTATTCGCAAGTTCCACATACGGTGCCGCCACACGGCTACCACTGGAAACTCTGGAAGGGTGGTAGCGGCGGAGGATGCGCCGGACGCGCAGCTTGCAGAGGTGCCTCCCGCCCAACATCTATGCTTGTCGCATCGCGTACTGCTTTCATCGTGCCGTTCTTTTTCGAATGCTGTTTTTTATATAACCTCATGCTATTATAACATTATTCTGTAGAGACAGTTCCGAACACAGCCGACTTCAGTGTTCTTCCAGGCGCCACCTAAGAACGCCAGGTGGCATACTCCCCCTCTTAAAAAGCAATCGAAGACGAGCGATGCGCAATGCAAGCGAAAACGAAGATCAGCAAATAAATAACGGAGGCGAGGTAAGGTGTCCTACGCACAATACCGCATGAAATCGGGCTTCATGCGGACAACGTGCACTACCTCGGATCGTGGTCGCCGAAGCGAGGGCTGCACAGTACCCGCTGGAAGAACTTCGTATGTCACTTCCGTGACACGGCGCAGAATTTCGTAAGCTCCGAAGTAACGGGAAATCAGGTTTTCACACAAGCCAGGCCGACGCACCGGGGTCCACACCCAAACTTTCTCTCCAGGATGGTATTTGACGTGTCGATGACGGAGGTTGTAGCGGCGTGCATCCGTGCCCTGCTGTTGCTGAATGTGAAGACGGGAAAATTGTCGTGCTTCCTCAGCGTGCTGAGCAAACTGCTCGACGTCTGGAGAGAGTGGGTGATCATCTGTGCAGCTCGGAAGCATGGCATCCAACATTGTCTGAACGTCACGTCCGTAGACTAGGCGAAATGGTGTAAAACGCGTCGTCTCTTGGGTGGCCGCGTTGTAGCCATATGTGCTTTAGGGGAGAATCTCATCCCAGGTTTTGTGCTGCGAGTCTATGTAAATTGCGATCATGTCGGCGATGGTTTTGTTGAGTCTCTCCGTGAGGCCATTCGTCTGCGGGTGATATGCAGTGGTTTTTCGGTGGCTGGTATGACTAAGCTTGAACACGTCGTGCATGAGCTGTGCTGTAAACACGGTGCCTCGATGGGTGACGACTAGGGATGGTGCGCCATGACGCAAAACGATTTGCTGCATGAAGAACTGAGCGATCTCAAATGATGTGCCACGCTGCACTGCCTTGGTTTCCGCATACCGTGTGAGACAGTCGGTCGCGACTATAAACCATTTGTTGCCCGCCGATGACAGCGGAAATTTGCCCAGAAGGTCGATGCCGATGCGAAATGGCGTCGAGGTGAAATAATAGGTTGGATCAAACCCGCAGGCTTGAGAGGCGGCGCTTTTCGACGTTGACACTCGCGGCAACCTCTGACGTAGCGATGGACTGCGTCAGAAAGTTTAGGCCTATAATAGGCTTGACGAATTCGAGCGAGTGTGCGTGCAAAGCCCAAGTGGCCGGAGGCGGGCTCATCGTGGCAAGCAAAAAAGATATCGGCGCGAAGGTTGGCCGGCACGACGAGAAGGTGCGTTCGGTCAACAGTGCTCGAGTTTTTCTTGAATAAAACGCCATTCCGAAGACAGCATGCAGGCACGTTCCTTCCAAACTGGTGGGGGACGTCAGCAGCGCGACCCTCCAGGTGGTCAATGACAGATCGAAGGTCTGGGTGAGCTCGCTGTCGGGTCATTATGTCTAAGGCATTCACTAGTCCAAGAAAACCTCTGTCGTCATCGACGTTATCGATTAATCCGACGGGTGCCCGCGAGAGCGCGTCAGCTTTTTCGTGCTTCTGACCAGATTTGTACACAATGGCATAATCAAATTCTTGGAAGCGAAGGCTCCATCGTGCTAGGCGCCCCGATGGGTCGCGGAGATTGGCCAGCCAGCACAAAGAATGGTGGTCAGTAACGACTTTTAACGCGCGGCCATAGAGGTAAGGCCTAAATTTTATAGTTGCCCACACAGCCGCCAGGCATTCCTTTTCCGTAGTAGAATAATTTGTTTCAGCGCGGGAGAACGTGCTGCTGGCATACGCAATAACCCTTTCTACGCCAGCTTGGTGTTGAAAGAGTACAGCGCCAAGGCCGATGTCGCTGGCGTCGGTGTGGACTTCGGTGGGAGCGTCTTCATCAAAGTGTGCAAGAACAGGGGTAGTTTGCAGTCGTCTGCGTAGCTCCGCAAAAGCCTCCTGTTGCTCGGCGGCCGACACGAACTGTGTATCATCCCGCGTGAGGCGGGTCAGGGGTGCGGCTATCCTGGAAAAGTCGGCGATGAAGCGGGGGTAGTACGCATATAGACCCAGGAAACGTTTCAAACTCCTCTTCGAGGCAGGGACGGGAAAATTGGCGACAGCGGCAGTTTTGTCGGGGTTTGGCCTAACGCTTGCAGCACTCACAAGGTAACCAAAAAAATTCAACTCTTTGTAGCCAAAGTAGCATTTCTCGGGCTTGAGCGTCAAGTCAGCTGACCTGAGGGCATCTAATACTGCGCGCAGGCATTCGAGGTATTCTTCAAAGGTTTCAGAACACACGACAACGTCGTCGAGATAGACGACGCAGATTTCCCATTTGAGGCCGGCGAGAACGGTGTCCATGCGCTGAGAAGTAGCCGGCGCTGAACATAGGCCAAAAGGCAGCACTCTGAACTCATACAGTCCATCTGGGGTGACAAAAGCAGTTTCTTCGCGGTCCCGCTCATCGACCTCAACCTGACAGTACCCGCTCTTCAAATCAATGGAGGAGAAGTACTGGGCGCGACGAAGCTTGTCGAGCGAATCGTTGATACGGGGCAGCGGGTAGACGTCTTTGTTAGTGATGGCATTCAACTTTCGATAATCAACACAGAAGCGAAGGGTCCCATCCTTTTTCTTTACCAGCACGGCAGGGGATGACCACGGGCTGTTGGATGGTTGTATGACACCATCACAAAGCATCTCCTGAACTTGTGTCTGAATCGCTTCGCGTTCCGTCGTTGAGATACGGTACGGCTGCTGGTGGATAAGGCGGGCGTCGTCAAGAGTAAGGATGCGGTGCTTCACGAGAGGCGTTTGCCGTACTTTCGATGAGGACGCAAAACAAGCGTTGTACTCTAGTAGGAGGGTACGTAGCTCACGATTCTGTGTGTCCGAGAGATCCGGACTAATATCAAGACGGTCAAGTGGGGGGTGCCCAGTGCTAACAGCCCCAAAAGTAAAACATTCTGAAACATCCGCTAAGGAGTTAACAAACGCGATAGCAGTAGCACGAAAAAGATTCCGGGGTTCGTTGGTGAAATTAGTCACCAGGAGCTCAGACCGGCCGTCGCGGAGGTGGATGAGGCTGCGCGCTGTACAGATGCCGTGGGTGAGCTAAAGAGACTGGTTGCCTTCCGCGACCGCATGCCCGTCACGCTGTTCGTCGTAACAGTCACAAAAACACTGGCGCGTGGCGGAATCGAAACGCTCTCGGCGGAAATTCAAAGGGCGGTGCGGCGTTGGTGATTCTTGCTCTAAGTATCAGCAGCTTTCTCGGCTGAAAATGTAACTGTGCGCTTCCGGAGATCGATAATAGCTTCCTACCTCGGAGAAAATCAACCCCAAAGATAAAGTCACGGGAGCAGTCAGGTATAACAAGGCAGCTTACAATGAACGTCGAGCTGTGAATTTAAACTCGTGTCGTGCACAGGCCACTAGGAGTTACGACATGTCCGCCACCTGTGCGAATCTGCGTGCCAGACCATGGTGTCATTACTTTTCTAAGAAGCACTGCTAGCTTCCCGCTTATAATGGAAAAATCAGCGCCAGTGTCCACCAATGCGCTAACTTTACGACTATCGAGAACCACGGGTATGTCCAGCGAGAATCGATGTTTATGCGTAGGAACTGTCATCGGTGCCGTAAAATCGCGATCGCTCTCAGGTCTCGTTGCCAGGGAGTCTTCGTCACGTCGATTGCAAGCAGCCTCGCCCCCGGAAGTCGCTGTCTTTAGTTTTCCCGGCAGGGACTTGGCGACCGTCGCTGCGCCATCCAGGATGACCTGGGCTGTGGCGATGGTCGGCGTGGGGACGGGGATCGTGACTGCCGCTGGGAAGTTGGCGCCATGCGCTGTTGAGCTAAGTAGTCTTCAATCTCACGGGGTCTTTGACCTATTGCAGGGCGACGCATGTCGATGAGAAATCCGTGAAGTCCAAGGTGTCGATAGGGGCACTGGCGATAGAGATGATCTGGTTCCCCGCAATGGAAGCATAGGCGTTGGCGATTTGCGGCGCGCTACAGGTCTGGCTTCCGCTGGGGTGGTCGTCGGTTGTCGACGAACGGCTCAGTGTGTGCGGAATACAGTGAGCCTTGATCGGGTGGCTGTAATGGCGCCGAAGCAGGCGCAGGGTGTCGCGTCATATCTGCATAAGTTGGACGTAGGTACTCCGTGGGGAAAGGTTGTGCATCAGCGGACGCTACCGAAGACTTCAACGCTGGAAGCTCTTCGCGGACAATGCTAGCTACGGAGCCGACCATCGGCCGGGGAGCACCGAAAAGCGTCTGGAGCTCTTCACGTACAACTGAGCGGATGATCTCGCGTAGGTTCGGGGTAGCCCCGAAGGCCGAAAACGCTCCGTAACCGAAGCGGCGACCACCGGCCTGTCGTAGGTGGTAGACTGCTGCTGGAGCATCCTCTCTATTGTGACAGCCTCCGCAAGAAACTCGGCAACCGTTCTTGGTGGTTCCTGGTGGATTACGCACGAGGCCAGCGAACAGTTGCTCTTTAATACCGTGCATGAGGTGCCGCACCTTTTTGTCTTCGGTGATGGCTGGGTCAGAACGTCGGAAGAGCCGGGTCATGTCCTCCACATACATGGTCATAGTTTCATTCGGCATCTGCATACGAGACTGTAGAGCCCCTTCTGCGCGTTCTCGCCGATCCGCGCTGGTATAGGTCTCACGAATGCGTCGGCAGAACTCGCGCCATGATGTTAGGGCGTCTTCTTGGTTCTCGTACCACGTACGAGTGCCATCTTCCATGCTGAAGAAGACGTTTCGAAGCTTGGCGGCGTCGTCCCACTGATTAAACGAGGCGACCCGTTCAAATTGGATAAGCCAGCCTTCGGCATCTTTGCTCTGACTGCCGTGGAAGGGCTGAGGCAGTCGTGGATTCTGCAGGGTGTAGTAACTTGGAGCTTGCATAGCAGGTCGAGGGGCGGCTGCGGTTGAACTCCAACGGCCCGTGCTCAGGGGGCAGGCCTTGATTCCTCCGGCGAGTACGGTGCACAGAGGTGTCAACTGGCATAGAAGTTGAATCCTGGGCATGCGGTGGTGTACGGGACGTGTACTGGTATCGAAACCTAGGACTGACACCAAAATATGTCGCGGACAACAGGGCAAGACGCGAACGACAGGGCTAAACTGTAGGGGCAGGCACAGTTCCGAACACAGCGCGCGAGACGACTTCAGTGTCCTCTTCTTCCAGGCGCTACGTAAGAACATCAGGAGCGCCAGGTGGCAATATATATAATTACACAGGAAATTGAGTTGCCGAGTTTCAATTTGCTGTCTGTCGCACAACACGCGAACTGCGTTACGAAAGCCGACATGAACATATATGCATACATGAACCTGCATAATGAACGTTTAAAGAAGCACTAGCAGAACGGGCGTGAAGAATAAAAACGCTAACGACATGACTGTAGTCCTGCTGTTTTTGCATTCCTTTAATCGTCTCTGTTAGCCTGCGCTATTTCAGATTTTCTGCGTAATCAAGGTTAGCATCCAAAAACTTGGGATGAACAATGTGACATTTTTTGGTATTCATTTCGCCTCCGATTATTTTATATAGTGCATCACCATGTAGCAGTGACCATAAGTAAACTGTGAACTACCCTTGAGCGCAACATTTTTTGTCAACAATCCTAGCTGCAAAGACCGTGAGAAATGAAATATATGTTTCCTTGTGTGCAATGCTTGCTGTCAGAAAATACCACATGGGCACTAAATTTGGAGTAATGTTCTGAATTTTAAGACAACGTGGGGCAACATTCACTGTCAGTAGCCTTCGTGGTACCCAGGAAGTTGTAGGAATTCTCGTTTTAAAGCCGAAATAACACTGATTATCAAGTGACCACTGCTGAAAAATACTTTCATTCAAAATCGATACCTACCAGTGGTGCTCCAAAGGAAATTAGCCCTGTAGATCATCATTGCCGCTTTCCAACGCTATGATTATACGCATTTTGCTTGTCCAGGTAGCAAGTTGAAATCGGGTGAAAAGCGGGGCCACTGAATGAGAGGTCCGCGTGTACCTACAATGGCGTTAACGTGCACTGATGAGTACCATCAAGATTCTTGCTCTCGGCGCACGCTTATTTTTTCTTGAGGCGATTAGAGCCGCCTCAATACAAGTCACAGCTGCCGCTCCAAGCCCTCCGTAGTAGAATGCTTTGCATATCGAACCAGCCACTCCTACATCGGGTGGCTTCTACTGCACGCCACTCATGATCCAAAAAAGGCCTTAAAACATACAGGGTTAAAAAATTCAACACATGGGATAGAGAAACCACATATCCCAGCCATCTGGCGCACATTTTATTTTACAATTAACTAATTAGAAATAAAGATGATTTTTCTAATATACTAATTATTGCATATGAAATGTTGGAGAGCGCCTTCTAAATCCCTATTCCATTTTTTTTCCCGATAAAGAACGCCTCACGTGTATTGTTTTTCCAAGCTCTAAAGAAAGCCCGCGAAGTAAAAAAAAAAATATCACGAGACTGGCGCATTCGTGCGCCACGATTATGCTGCTCTCAACCTGGGTTTCAGCGAACGAAATCAGCTGCGTCCTACAACCCCGTTGCAGCGGCAGGCCGATATGTTTGCGGTGGTTTCTTCGTCCGCTTCAGGCAGTCCGCCCACGTTATGGCGCAAGTCGCAGCGACCTCACCGCGCTGGCTGCAACCATCGCCAACGTATTATCCTCGAGCCACGAACGCAGCTAATTTCATTCACTCAAACCAGGATTGAGAGCACCGCAAGCGTTCACGTGATATTTTTGCATTTCGCGGGCTTTCTTTAGAAGTGGAAAAAAACGATACACGTAAGGCTTTCTTTATCATAAAAAAAAAATGGAATGAGGTTTCAGAAGTTACTCTTCTACTTTGCAAATTAGATTTACTTTCTAAAAGCAATACTTTGGAAATGAGAAAAATTATCTGAATTACTAATTAGTAATTGCAAAATAATAGATTGTTTGGGGTGCGCACTGGCAGCTGTATAGAAGTGGTTTCTCTGGCCTATCGCAAATGCTTAGCTTGGACGCCCGCTATATTCGTTTTCCAAGTGTTTTTCATTTCGGAACAGGTTCACGCTACTTTGGAAAGCCTGCATACAGCACCTTAAGTCAGGAATAAAACCGTTTTGTTAGAGCGTTGTTCTGCGCTTGTTTACAATGTTTTTTCTTTGACAGCGATGATTGGCTCCGGCTACTCTAACTTCGCCACCAAGCTGTTCGAGAGCCAGTTCGGCATGACTGCGGCCTCGGCGGCCCTACTGCTTGGTAAGCGCATAGAGCAGCGGCTGCTGCGTGCAGAAAGGCTTTCGAGCAATGTTTGTAGATTATGTGGTTGGTTGTGTGTTGGGAGCTACACTGTGTGCCGCGCAATGTGGCTTTTCGAAACGATGCCACGAGGGAAATAAGCTAATCTACAGTCGCGGTCAAGCTACGGACACAGAGTGACATTGCTTCGGGCATAACAGCAGGACTGCAAAAGCACTGAAGTCCTTGTCTGGACCAAGGATTGCGCCTAAAGCGTTTATAATAATTAAACCCTTCAACTGCCATACATGGACGCAATGTCCCGAGTATGACGCCCTCACATGGGTCAACTAATTGCGTCTAAATACAATATTCACCCAAGTTTATTTGGTTCATCTGGGGTTAACGCCATTTGGGCGTATGTGTTTTTTTGTTGTTTACTGCTCCATCATATGCAATACATGTGCAGGTTACTTTTAGAGAATTTTTTTTAGGGCGTAATGACTCCCTTATTAAAAATATGCTCAGCCTTCGGGGATTCCCGTAAGCATTGAAGCAAGCCAAAAATGATTTGTAATTTGCTGCATTTTGCGTTGTGCCACGAAGGATTGCGACCATAGAGTCAATATGAATGCTAGGGCAGCGTCATCCGCTCTGGCGGAGCCTACTCGTGGTCTGGCAGAGTGCGCGTATGATTTGAGAGGAGCTTTAAAAGTTAGCTTTGCGCATTCATGTGCAAACAACGGTTCTTCACTAACTCAATACGACCTGAAAAATGTGTAGCTCCTTTCGATGTAGCGGCAATTACACACAAACTTGGCAATTTACCAACGGCCACTTTTGCATTCTTGCGAAAGAAGTATGGCGACGTTAAACTTACAATTTGTAGCAGAGAATCTCCTTCTTTGTCATTTCAACGGTAAGGTTGGTATCTTTCATTTTGTCCTCTCTCGCCATTCGTGGTAGAGACTGCGGCGTTCGGTGTTGAACAAATTTTCTTCAGACACACAACTCTGATTACCTAAATAAATTGTTGACAACATATATGCTATACTTTAACGTATTCCAAATAAAAGAAGGGGATAGCGTAAGGATGCTCTCAGCGTGCACACTTCGAGTGTTGATAGCAAAGAATACCTGAAAGAAGACACTTCCTTGACCGTCAGCACCAAGAATTTATGATCTCGGTGCTGACGCCTTGACCCACCCAAAACAGCAGGTGGCTTATGGCAAGTGTGTAGACAAATAGGGTATGTCATGAATCATGACTGCTGTTTTCGTCGCTATGTTGGTAACAATAGGCCGCATTGCATTGTTCTGTTTGCAGCGTTTGAACGAGGAGGCAGTACGCGTAGGGTGAGCTTGTGTTGACACGAGTGGCTAAGACCATTTACAGAGAGCAATTTCAACTCTCCCCGACAGCTGGCACCACTAGGACGGCCAATATTTTTCTGGTCTCCGCAACCACTTTAACAACAGTGATGCGCCATGCGGGCTGCTGCTGCGCAGCTTATGTACGAATATCGTCAGACGTATTAAACTACGCTGCTGTGAGGGTGTGATATGTAGACGAGAGCTATAGCATAGCGCGATGGGTGATCCGTTACTGTGGTCCACCACCGCGCATTTCCACTCAACACCACCTGGAAAGCATATCAGTGCACGTTAAACAACGCGGTCGAAATTTCCTGAGCATTCCACTACGGCTTCTCTCATAACCGGAGTCACGACGTTAAACCCCATAAAGCAAACTACTCACACAGAGGCTTCATGTCATGCCTGGAAGTTGGGTTCACCTAGTCCGTTAAGTTCGCTCGCTCGTGTTACGCGCAGAAACTAAAATGCCGCGTCTGCAGTTATGTACGTAACTTTCCCGGTAATTGGCTCATTTTGGCGACGCCTGACGGGCAAAAACGCATGCACGTGCGAGAGACACATGACAAAACGCTGACTTGGAGCAGAGCTTTATTGGAGCACAGAAGCATATGCACAGAAGCAAGCCTTCCAAAACAGAAATATAACATGAGACTTGTCGCACGCGCATGCCATAGCTATCAAGGAATGCGATTTCATTTTCTGAGAAATGCACTGATCAAGTCCCCACGCACACACCTGTATTCTTGGGAATCAAACATGTGTCGATTATTTCACGTATGCATGGATTCCAGCTCCTTGTCTCAACAGTGCACTCCCCGAACAATGGCTTGCAGGTTTTAATAGGGCAGTCATAGTGCAGTGTTCAGACAAATTGGCCTTTCTTAGTTGTGCCACATTGCGCTTGTGTTCTGTCATAAAATTCATTTTGTTTAGCGCAAAAGGACAGGACCCACACTAAGAAAGCACGACACAAAATATTTCGTTTAAACATCTGCCAGCTGTGCCTTGTGTATACTTGGCCACAAATTAAAGATATACTCTATATCACCCCTTGTGTACTCACGACGAATTTCAATTTATGCCTCTAGTGCACCCTTCTGGGCTGTTTGGAACCGGATTCGTGGTTCTTCATAATTTTGTCAACTTCCCTCGGGCAGAGAAACCCAGCATCACAATTGCCTTCTTGGCTACTCTCTTGAGCCTCGGTGAAATCGGAGCATATACGGAATCACCCACGTATTTCTACTTTCTGTGGGCTGCTTTAGAGCATTTCACCCAGCCTTCTGCTACCAATACAAGGACATCTTTGCGCTAGTCAGCCTCAGAAAGGCGACTTTGCATGCTCGCTAAGGCTGGTGGGCATTAAGAGGTGATACGTTTTTTCACTGGCGCTGGTAAAGGACATTTTCACTATTGCCCTTTTGATAAACTTAGTTCTTATATATGTAGTACTTTTAAATGTTCAATGGTAACGCTTTAAAAGCTCTACCATTTATGTCGACAAAATGGCAAATTTCACATTGCATGACAGTAAAATGCCAAGAGTTGAAAGTGGATAACACATGGACTTCACCGGACGGTCTGTACAGAAATCAGATCGATTATATTCTTTGCCGGCAGAGATTGAGAAGTGCTATACAAGCAGTAAAAACAAGGCCTAGGGCCGATTGTGGCACCGATCATCAGCTTCTTGTTGCCAAAATTAAGCTTCGATTGAGGAAAACGCAGAAAACTAGAAGGCCTTTCAGGTATGATCTAGATCAAATTCCATTAGAATATGCTGTGGAAGTGAGGAATCGATTTCAAGAATTAGATCTAGAAGACAGAGAGCCCGAAGAGATGTGGACTGATGTTCATGATATAATACAAGAAGTTGCTACTAAGGTAGTTCCAAAGCAAAAGAAATGCAAGAAAGCAAACTGATTATCTGAAGAGGCTTTGCAAATAGCTCAGGAAAGGAGGATGGCAAAAGTTATGGGGGAAAGAGAAAGATACAAGGTTCTCAATGCGGATTTTCCGAAAATAGCAAGGAGAGATAAGAATGTCTTCCTGAAAATACAGTGCCAAGCAGTTGAGGACAACAGCCAATTAAGGAACACAAGAGCTTTGTATAAGACAATAAAAAATATCAAAGGAAGCTTCTGTGCTAAGCTGGGCGTAATAAACGACAAACGAGGCAAGGACCTCACTGAAGCCTCAGAGATAAAGAAAAGGTGGCAGGAATACACAGAAGAACTGTACAAAAAGGTCCCGAATGTGCAAACCCAACATAAGACGGTTCTGATTACTGATCTTGAGCCGGGCATCCTGAAGAGTGAAGTTGAATGGGCCTTAGCCAGCCTTGCTAAGAACAAAGCTAGCGGAATTGACGGCATTCCAGCTGAGTTGCCTCAAAACCTCAACCATGACGCTGTTAACATTCTGCATACATTATGTCAGAAGATTTGGACAACCCTGCAGTGGCCACAGGATTGGAGGAGGTCAGTTTACATCCCCATTCCAAAGAAAGGCAGTGCCAAAGATTGTTCCAACTACCGCACGATCGCGCTTATTTCGCATGCAGCAAGGTGATGTTGAAAATCCTCCAAAGTAGGCTGCAGCAGTATGTGGATCGGGAGCTTCCGGACGTGCAAGCTGGGTTTCGCAAGGGCAGAGGAACTAGAGACCAAATTGCCAACCTTCGCTGGATCATGGAAAAAGCAAGAGAGTTGCAGAAACCCTTCTACTTCTGCTTTATTGATTATACGAAAGCGTTTGACTGCGTAGATCACAGCAGATTGTGGCAAGCTCTCAAATAGATGGGAATTCCAATTCACCTCATCTGTCTCCTCAGGAACCTGTATGAAGGACAAGAGGCCACAGTCAGAACTGGGCATGGTCTTACTGATTGGTTTCCGATTGAGAAAGGAGTGAGGCAAGGCTGCATAATGTCGCCCTGCCTATTTAACCTAATGCAGAGTGCATCATGAGGAAGGCCGGTCTGGACGAGTCTTCAGCTGGAGTGAAGATTGCTGGAAAACGTATCAACAACCTTAGATATGCGGATGATACCACTTTAATGGCAGAAAGTGAAGTGGAACTCAAGAGACTTCTGATGCGCGTACAAGAAGAGAGTGAGAAGTTTGGGCTTAAACTGAACATTAAAAAGACAAAGATCATGGCGTCTTGCCCTATCAAGTCCTGGAGCATCAATGGACAAGAAGTGGAAGCTGTGACAGATTTTCTCTTCTTGGGCTCCAAGATTACCTCGGAAGGAGACTGCAGCCATGAAATTAGGAGACGCCTGCTTCTGGGAAAGAGAGCAATGGTTAGCCTTGACCGCCTAGTAAAGAGCAGAGACATTAGTCTGCCAACCAAGATCCGTATAACTCGTGATATGTCCTTCCAGTTGTGATGTATGGATGCGAGAGTTGGACTGTGAAAAAGGCTGACCGCCGAAGAATTGACGCGTTTGAATTGTGGTGCTGGCGAAGACTCTTGAGAGTTCCTTAGACTGCCAGAAGATCAAATCAGTCGATATTGTCGACCATAAACCCTGACTGCTCATTGGGGGGTCAAATTCTAAAGTTAAAGTTTAGCTACTTTGGTCATCTGATGAGAAGAGAGGTGTCGCTGGAGAAATATTTGATGTTGGGAAAGGTTGAGGGTCGCCGGAGAAGGGGTAGGCAGCGAACACGATGGTTAGACGGCATCCTCGAGGCACTGCAGATGAAGTTATGTGATGTTAGGAAGATAGTGAGAGACCGGAAAGCGTGGCGTGACATGGTTCATAGGGTCACGAAGAGTCGGACACGACTGAACGACTGAACTGAACTGAAATACTCAAAATGACACATACTCATTTCTGCTCTGCAGCAACATAAGATCGTTCATTGTATCTAGCTTGACAGTGTGTTCTGTGTAGACTACAATTTAAAAAAAAAGTACACATACAACTTAGTTTCTGGAAAGAATTGGTACAGTTAAATTCCTTAGAATGCTCTTACTGCTTTGGCACAAATTATTGCTTCAAGCATGCAGGACCCAGACGTGCACGATTTTCGCGAAGCAAAACAAACACAGAGATTAGAAACCTTCTGGAGGGTAGTAAGAGGCGGGGTATTTTATTTGAAAGTGATGAAAGATAAAGTAGTTTATCTACAATTCATACTGCGGGAATAAAAGTGCATAAGGGCACCGTAACATTTAACAGTTTAAACTTTGCGTTTTGCCTTTGTGACTAACAACTTTTCCTTTCCTGTTTTACACAAGTTGTTTAGAAGCGTATTTCTTGCTGTGCTTAGAATGTCATGCATGGCATGTTCAGGAGCACGTCCTTTTAAACATACATTCAGGTAATCGTTATCATTAACGATGCCATAAACAAGAGCCACTAATACTTCTGTCTGCTTAGGATGTGCGAAGAACCGTGTGGCGAAGCGTGGACTTCTAAGCTTGTCGAGCACTATTTATGTGGTAAGCACAGCATTTGCAAGTTAACGTGGGAACTTCGACTCATCCTTGGTCATTCTCGTAATAAGGACATTTCACGCAATGTCTATCTCGCCATTATACTTTAGCTGATTTCATTTTTGTGTGATTGGCACAACAGTTTCTTTATAGCTGCATGAGCGCAGTAAGCTGAAACAAATGTCACAGCTGGAAGTCTTGCCAATCTCTTCTCAATATCTCTGTCACTAAGTGTGACACCAAACTGACTTAGCAGTGAGCACTGAGTTGGCACTAATAATAGAAATATCGCACAGTCAACTAAATGTCTGGTAACTCTAGCACTTTCCGGAACCGAAGCTTTGTGTCGGACATGTAAATCTGTCTGACCCATGGTATTTGGCATCAGACAGCTGACGAAACTGACCAAAGCGATTCTCGGGACCATTCGTCTGAAACTTATCTCAGCAAAAACCAATTACATATCAAGTTTTAAAACGCCGTAGATAGTGATCTCATGGAGTGCAGGAGTTGTTTCATGTAAAGTTGAGTTCGTTTCCTTTGTCAAATTTCCTGCGTCTTTCTTCAAACTTTCTTAATAGTCTAGCCACTGCATCGTTTTCTCTAAAAACCCTAACTGTTGTCAAGATGTCAAGGTTCTACGCACCGCGCGCTGCCTGTAGGGGTGCCACTGGAAGCCATCTACCGGCGGCTGCGGAAAGCACAGGCGGGGCACAGTCCCCGGCTGCCCCCTTGCCGCAGCAAGCGTGGCAGAATTTCGCACAGGCGATCTGTCGTTTGTGCTGGTGCGTGGCGATTATTTCCAAGGTGACAGCGTCCAAAAATGAATTGAATTGCTTCAAAGTTGACTTCTGTGCAAAGTCGCAATCGGACTTTCGCCTCGTTTGAAGCGGGACAACCGGATCCGTGTTCTCGCGAAATGCTTGCCCCAAACAAGAGTCACCAAGACCGGCTACACCGTAAAGCTTATCATGAGCACCATCCCCCTTTCTGCGTTTTAAAATCAATACCCACGCTTACACTGTGTTTGGAGAAAACCTGATAAGTTCAGGTAATTCTCCTGGAGTGCAACATGGTGCTGTTTCGCACGCCCGATCAAACGGCCGTTGAGAGGTAAGCGGAACAGGCGCTTTGGCGGCACGCTTATGTGCAGGAAAACATGGTCGACGAATCGAAAATAGCTTGCATAATCTTATTTATTTCGTCACAATTTTAACGCGTCGTTGAAATAGCGACAGCGCAGCGTTTGTAGCTCAAGCCACGACTATTTTAAGTAGCGTAAGTTTTTGCTGCGACTACCTCCCAGCATGCTGTCCCCTCTCGAGCTCCGTTAGATTCTGTAGTGGAAAGCTCCGCATAACTGGACCACCCCCACTGCAGATGAAAGTTCGCACACGACGACTGTGGCATTATCTATTACTGCTTTTGAATGTAAGCTCAAGAAGCGAGTGTGGCATCCCCGGCTGCTCAGAAGTACTTTCTTACGTTTTTATGTCCTATCACCCAAAGCTAGATATTTACTCCAACTTTTCGCAATGCCTACGCGCGTAGGCTATGCATATCGTAATTCGCGCTTGGTATGAAACAAGATGAAAGCTGTAAGGCATTTAGAAATTGTTTGACATAGCTCTTTAACTTTCCTGCTAAAGTTTGCGTTTCAAACGCATGTTTTCTTTATGGCTGGCATCACAGCATTTCTGCCTCATCTGTGACAGGTGAAAAGGTACATCTGGAACTCTTTTGCCATGCAATTACCTTACTTGCATTACCCAGACTGAAACTAAGTGCTGAAAAACCACTAAAATAAATTGACATTTGTTACTTCTCAGACGTTCCGCCCCTAGACCATCTGTAAGTTGAAATATTGGGGGTAGGTATGCTGGGTTCTTCGAGTCATTTTACTCGTCGTCGTTAACGAAATTCTCGCTGCAGATTGATGTCTGTTGGCTCCCACTAACTCTCATATTTAATAAATTTGAAAGCAATGCAAACCTGCGTCCGCCAAGCTTCAGGAGCTATTAGTTACGAAACGAGTCCCAGAGAATAAAATATCACAACTAACACATAACATTCCAGCTAGAAGGTTCTTATTTAGGTCCAAAAGGTAAGGTTAGTTAAGGTGAACTTGAGTAATGGACCCAGTCGGGAGACAGAGAAAGCACCCAACCATCGCAAAGGTGTTACAAGTATGGAAATGTTCCAAATTCATGCCTGTTAGAAACAGCATTATTTCCAAAATAAAAGAGCCGCAGCATGCCCATTCAGCAAGTGCAAGAACTTAAGCATATATGACTGGGAAACGCGTGACCAAAGTGATGTGCTCACAGAAAAAGACAGCGACCGGGGAACGCGTGCTCGACAGAGCGTTCAGAAAGACGACGACGCTAGCAGAGTGGATGCTGCACAGCTACTGAAGTCTTTGCGGCGAGTTCAGCCCAGTTACATTAAGTACATCCCAGTAGCATAGTGGTGGAGGTCGCGGGTTCGAATCAATCTGACACTGGATCTCCGCAGTGGCCGCCACCTCGGAACCGTCACGATGACAACCGACGTGGCTCCATCTACCTCCGCAACTCCAACTGTCGTCGTAGCCCACCCCCGTGACCCTGGTCCCTTCTGCGGTACAGATGAGGCCGATGTCGAGGACTGGCTTTCACTTTATGAACATGTTAGCACAACAGGTAGGACGCCACGCTGATGCTGGCCAATTCATCTTCTATCTCATTGGCACGGCATACGTGTGGTTCGAAACGCACGAAGCAGATATTCCTTCCTGGGATGTTTGCAAACAAAAACTCCGTGACCTGTTCGGAAAATCGGTTGGCCGTCAACTCGCCGCCAAGAGGGACCTTGCCACACGGGCTCAGACATCTACCGAGCCTTATATCGCCTATATACAAGACGTTCTGGCCATCTGTAGAAAAGTTGATAAAGACATGACAGAACCTGATAAGGTGGGGCACATCCTCAAAGGCAAAGTCGATGATGCCTTCAATCTTATACGCTGTCGGGACCGTTCTACGGTTGACTCCGTTCTGCAAGTTTGTCGACGTTTCGAGCAGGCCAAACACAGACGCATTGCACATCGCTTCGACCGGCTCCCCAACACCGCCCCTAGCTCCACGCGCTAGGATCTGCCGACCCTAAAGTAGCTTTCCAACACTGAAAACATGACCCGCATTGTGCGTCGTGAACTGGAAGCACTCGCTCCTGCTGCGTCCAACCCGCCCTCTTCGGACAGCAACCTAGCGACGATATCTCTCATTCAAGCCGTCGCCCGCGAGACGGTTGCCAACTTGGGCGTCCCCTGTAGCCACACGGTGGAACACCAAAGTTCCAGCCCCGTCTCTCCCATGGTCGCCACCGCTATGCCCCTCAACACCTACGCGCCACGCTACTAATACAGCAATCCTGATGAGTGGCGCACCCTTGACGATAGACCGATCTGTTTCACGTGCTCGCGTATTGGCCACATCTCTCGCCACTGCCGCAGCCGCCGGTCTTCACCACCTCGACGTTTCACTTACGTTGACCGCTAGTCCGATTACAGTCCCCGCCGTTTCTCGCCTCGTTATCAGCCGCCCTGCACCGATACCACTCCGCCTCCTCCTGTGTCCAGTCGCTCGCCTTCCCTGCCAGCCTGCCGTTCCCTCTCACCTCTTCCTCGCCGCAGTTCCTCACCCTCCTCTGCAGGCCGCTTCCTGGGAAACCAGCCAGTGCAGTTCCCGGAGGTGACGCTGCATTGGTACTCCGACCTGGAAATCCTCTACTGCCCATTTCTTCGCCCTGTAACCTCCTCTCCCTGTTCGTGGATGGTGTTCTCGTCTTTGCCCTCATTGACATTGGTGTCCAAGTCTCGATCATGAGCTCATCCTTTTGCCGCCGCCTCAAACTACAGACCCCGCCGCTTTGCCCATCGTTCGTGTTGCGGATGGCAGTACTGCTGCCGTCACTGGCCTGTGCACTGCCCGAGTCACCCTTGCCGGTCATCCCATCCCTGTTTTGTTCACCGTCCTCCACCAGTGCCCTAACAATGTGATCCCCGGCCTTGCCTTGTTAACGGCCCACTCTGCCCTTTCGACTGCTCCAGCAGCCTTCTTCGTTTGGACCTACCTGTCTGCTCAGAACATCCTAAATCTACACCACGCCTTCGCTCCACCGAGTTCGCTCGCCTGCCCCCTGACTCTGCTGATTACCTACTTCTGTCACCTTTCCCGCCTGTGTCTGATGGTGACTATGTTGCTTGCCCTATCACTGAGGTCTTTCTTGACCGCAACGTCGTTCTTCCTCATCTCATCGTACGCGTTACCCAGAACAGCAGCTATCTTCCTATCTTGAACTTCAGCTTGTCACCTCAAGTTCTCCCCGAAGGAATATTCCTTGCTACCTTGTCCCCTCTCACTGACTGCACCATTTGTGCCCTTACTCTTGGCCCACCTTCAAGCGTCCTTCAAACACCCGTATTCCCCGCCACAATTACCGATCCTATTTCTGCGATGATTGCTTCTGACCTCATCCTCAACACACTCAGGACCTGCACAACCTTTTGTTGTCCTTCACCGATATTTTTTACTTTTCTGCCGGTTCTCTGGGTCAAACATCAGTTGTGACTCACCTCACTGACACCGGCGATGCAAAACTTGTACATCAAAGGCCTTATTGTGCATCCCTTTCTGAGCGCCAATTCATCCAGCAGGAGGTCAACCAGATGTTGGCCAACGATATCATCGAACCTTCGAACAGCCCCTGGGCATCTCCTGTCGTGCTCGTTAGAAAGAAAGACAATCGTTGGCACTTTTGCGTCGACTATTGACATCTGAACAAGATTATAAGGAAATATGTTTACCCGCTTCCGCGAATAGACGATGCCTTGAATTGTTTACGTGGAGCCCGCTACTTTCCTGCATCGACCTTCGTAGCGGGTACTGCCAAATCTGTTGACGAACAAAACCGCGTAAAGACAGCTTTCGTCACACCCGATGGACTTTACCAATATAAGGTTACGCCTTTTGGACTTTGCAACGCTCCTGCCACGTTTGAACTGATGATGGAATCCTTACTCCGCGGCTTCAAATGGACGACTTGTCTATGTTACTTGCATAACGTAATTGTCTCCTCGTCCTCGTTTGAAAGCCACCTTCGTCGCCTTTCTTCCATCTTGGCACTTTTCCACCGTGCCTGACTTCAACTGACTTAAAAGAAGTGCAGTTTCGGTCGCCGCAAACTTAAGTGATTGGCCATTAGGTGAATGCCACCGGCGAGCAACCCGATCCCGACAAAGTTCGCGCTGTCAATGTTTTTCCATCTCCTCGTTCACCCCGTGATGTCCGCAGCTTTATAGGACTGTGCTCTTATTTTCACCGGTTCGTCCCAAACTTTGCGCCGTTGCTCGTCTTCTCACCAATCTTCTGTAGAAAGGCGTTCCTTTCTATTGGGGACCAGAGCAAGCTAACGCATTCTCAACCCTCATCGCTGTTCTCACCAATCCTCCTGTGTTGATTAACACTTCTTTCTGGGCGAGTTGGTTCATTTTTGGAAAACTTTGATAGAGCGCAAACACACACGACCACTAAGGACAAGAGACGAGACACTCGTCTCTTGTCCTTAGTGGTCGTGTGTGTTTGCGCTCTATCAAAGTTTTCCCTCCTGTGTTGGCCCATTTCAACCCGTCTGCCCCGACGGAACTTCGCACCGGCGCCAGTGGCCACGGGATTGGTGCCATTCTTGCACAGCGACAACGCGGTCAACATTGCGTGATTGCCTACGGCAGTCGTCTCCTGTCATCAGCGGAGCAGAACTATTCTATTACGGAACGGGAGTGCCTGGCTCTAGTTTGGGCCATTGGAAAATTCCGACCCTACTTGTTTGGCCGACCCTTCACTGTTATTACCGATCACCACGCCTTATGTTGGCTCTCTTCCCTCAAGGATCCTGCTGGCCGCCTCGGCCGCTGGGCATTGCGCTTGCAGGAGTATACCTTTTTCGTTGTATACAAATCCGGTCAGCTCCGCCAGGATGCAGACTGTCTGTCTCGTTATCCCGTCGATCCCCTTTCCCCTACTGACCATGAGTCGGACCCCTGTATCATCTGTTTATCCGACTTTTCCCGTATAGCCGACGAACAGCACTTGGACCCAACCCTCAGTTCTCTTATCGACCGCCTCCGCACAGGCAGCCGTGACTCTTCCCTCGCCCTCTTATTCCTTCATGGCAACATGCTGTATCACCGCAACATGCAACCTGATGGCGCTGAGCACTTGCTGGGTCGTTCCCCAAAACATAAGTTCTGCCGTTCTCGAACAAATGCATGAGGGCCCCTACAGCTGGTCATCTTGGCCTCTCACGCACATACGACCGCGTGCCCCGGCGTTTCTTCTGGCCTGGACTCTACCGCTCCGTCCAACGTTATGTAGCCGCTTGCGACCTCTGTCAACGCCGGAAGAAACCCCCTGTGCTACCACCTGGACACCTGCAACCGATAGCTATCCCGACTGAGCCGTTTTCCCGTGTTGGCTTTGACCTCCTATGGCCCTTCCCCGAGTCCTTGTCAGGAAACAAATGGATCGCTGTGGCCACCGATTATGCCACGCGGTAAATGATCCCTCGCGCCATTCCAACTAGCTGTGCCACAGACGTTGCTGACTTCCTTTTGTACGACGTCATACTTCACTATGGTGCTCCCCGTCAACTACTTACCGACCATGGCCGCTGTTTCCTTTCCCGAGTTGTTGAAGAAATACTTTGTTCTTGCTCCGTTCGGCACATGTTCACCACTGCGTATCACCCTCAGATGAGCGGCCTTCCAGAACGTCTTAACCGCACATTCACGGACATGCTCGCCATGTACCCGACAGTCATTGTGACGGCGACATTAGTCTGCCATTTGTCACCTCTGCATATAACTCTTCGCGTCATGACACTGCTGGGTACTTTCCATTCTATCTTCTCTTTTGACGAGACCCCTTACTGCCCTTCGACACTTTGTTTCCCGCCGCTGGGCCCGTCACAACCTATGCCCGCGATACCATCGCCCGAGCCGACGCTGCTCGCCAGATACCTCGTCACATCTCACCACCTCTGTAGAAGCTCAAAAACGCCTCTACGACGCCCACCACCGCGATGTTCACTACACTCCCGGATCTCTGGTGTTGCTCTGGCTTCCTTGCCGTCGTGTGGGGTTGTGTGGAAAACTTCTGCCCCACTACACAGATCCCCACCGTGTGCTCTTATTACACGAGCTTCCCAGCGCGTCTGAATATTACGCATTGCTTCCTATGGCAAGGCACCAATATTTCCTTCTTTTTCAGACTTTGAAACTGTATAGCGTCGTAACGCGGATAGATATCGAAAATGATTCCCGGTTTTAGGTACCCTAACATACGCTGAATAAAATGGTTTGCGTCGATCTGGCATAGATTTAATCATGCAGCTTCCTGGGGCCGTTTTATGTGCAACCTGATGTCGCCTCGCATATGAAACACGCAGAAGAGATGGTTGGGTGATTCCACATAATATGGATGAAAGCTTGGCTTGTCGAAATTTTTATGTGATGTTTCCTGATGTTTAAATAAAACAATATCTGCAACTGGTTTTAATCCATTTTTGTTTTCTATAAGCACCGGTTATAATTAATGGCCAAGAGGTCTAGCGCCGCGATTAATTGCTCTGCTGTTTGGCTACGTTTCTATGAATGACATAAAATGTTAAAGTTATGTAAATAAAAATCGTTCGATTACATATCAAAATGTTTTTATTTCCGCTCAGTTATTTTTATTTTTGTTTTTTATCGCGAAATGTTTAACGAAACGTCAGCCAAAGGAAAGGACTTTTTTTTGTTATTTTGCGTATCTAAATAAAAAAAAAAAAGGTTACCTCAAAGCAGCAGTAATGCGCATTATGTTTCATGGAAACTTATCTATCAAACTGCCAGAGCTCCTATCTGTTTCCGATTAAGCTTTTATGATCGGGCTAACTTCAAAAAACGCTGCGCAATGGAAAATTCGGACAACAATGAAAATACTTTGTATTTCTAAAAATTTGTCCACATATTATCCTCTACATCAGTTTTCATAATCACTAAAAACTTATTGCCTAATTTCATTGCACTAATAGTTACGGCTTATTTAATGAGGTCCCTGCGCAAGGCTCAGTGCGCAATGCGGGTTGTAGAGTCTACGGGGTCATTCCAAGCCAACTCATCCAGACTTTGCACTCAACCATCTTCGATTTCTTTTTAAAAAATTATGGCCTGTTGTGTTACTGTGATGAATATTATCCTGGAATTGTTTTAGCGGAAAAACATTTTCCAACGTGGCCACCGTTTGCAAACGGAGCGAAACCTAGCCGCACAATCAAATTTGTAAAAATTAAAGTTCTTGACGCGCAACGTTTAAACTTTTTCATGCAAATAAAACAAACATGTTTAAAATGAGTGCACATATAGATTATTTATTATAAGTAAAACGCGCATAATTATGATTTACAAAACATTTCAAGCTCTGAAAGTTACATTTCGTTCTACTGTATGCCCTTTACGGGAGGCACTCGAAGCAGTGGAATAAGTCTCTGTCCATGCCGTCGCAGTCAACCGCATCGCCCCTGTTACGCTAGCTGCTAGCTTTACTAAAAAAAGGCAGTTCGTTTTGAAAAAGGCAATATAGTGCGAACATAAAATATTTTATTACACACTGTCCTACGCAACAATCGGAAATAAAATTTGTGCAGTTAGAATCACCGCGTCATTACAATGTATTGCTGTTACATATACAACCTAAACAGTCCTCTACAGATGTCGCTATAATGTGAATGTAGCTAAAAATATTTCACAACAGACAGGACACATAAAAGAAGCAATGTGTTAAGAAAAAAAAGGAAGGCAAACTTCTCGTCGGTTAGCAAAGAATATCAGTCAGCAAACGTTGGCGTAATTTGAATATAAATATGCTGAGGGTTTATACTGCCAATGCAGCTTATGTCAGGCAATGTAGCAATATCCTTGAGAGTTTCAAATGTTGTGGCTCGAGCTCCCCAGATGGTACAGAAACAACGGCACAGAACGGCAGACTATCACATGCAGGAATAAGCGGACAAAGGAGTCAGGCCCTCTTAAATAACCTCGGGCGTAGTTTTGGCGCCTTTTTTGCCGGACAGGAGTGCTTTCTTCTATCTTCAGTCCTACTGTACCTGATTGGTGTATTTTCCCTCGCCGGAGACGTCTCCGCAGTCTCACTGACTTAAGATATTTAGCTTTCGGCAGCGCAGGTGTGTGTGTGTGTGTCGCGCGTGGCCCTGGAGCCTAATATATGCATATGTTTATTTATCCACTGCACAGACGAGAGTTTTCTTCTTGGTCTCAAATTTAGTGCGCCGCCTGCGCTACGCTATGAGCAAGGAGGGCAGGCGTGTGTAGCTTAGAATGCTTCTTTAGAGGATCTAAATATACACACTGCACGTTCGCTGCTCCCAAAAGCACGATTTAGCCCCATGTCCTATTTCGTTTCTCCGTATGTGTACATGAAGCGCCCCTCTCCACCCATAAAATCTGGGCAGTAAATCGTGCCTACTTAAAGCACTCGAATGCTGCACCCTTCGTTCCCTTCGCGCATTTGTCCTGACTTTTGGTGTCATACATCAATATGTCATCGGGAAGGCCAAGTCAGGCAGCCATGTCAGTCACAAAGAACTGACAAAACGAATGGCGATGCAGGGAAGAAAAAAGCGACAGTATGGTGCTCTTTGTTCTGGTGCCTGTGACGGACGTAGCTGGGTTTTAAAGCGAAAAAAAGAGTAAACCAAGACTCGAGGATAAGCCCCTTTACCATGCGTTCAGCAGGGAATCTCAGAATGTGCGAATACGCTTCCAAGAAAAAAGCAATTCCCCTGCCCGCAGAGGCCCAAGTGTCCGAACCCCACTCTGCGGAGACAGACATCTCTGGTTTTTTTTTTGTCTTTTTTTTTTAATATAGCCTTCGTGAAGTTAAGAAAATGCACGCGACCTCTTTCTGCAGCTGGTCGCGTGTTCTAATTCTTGGTAGCTGCAAGGAGGAAGTTTGTACACCAGTTCTGTAGCTTCAGGTCAAGCGCAGACGTTTCGGCCCCACATTCTTTACTTGCCCTTACAAAAATGTCTATGATCACTTTATGTGATGTCTTTAGACAATATGATCATAGAAGCTATCGACCATCAAAAGAAAGTCTTTAGAACACGTATGATCTATGTATGACCTCCCTTCCGACAATTGGCCACCGTGATTGAATAGAATGTATTTACATAGAACGTATTTATACCTCCTATGATTAGCCTATTGATAGCGTATATGGACACTGTAACGACTGTGTTCCGATAATTGGCCACCGGTATTTTAAAGAATCGTGTTCATACAAAGTATTAATATCTTGTGTTATACTAACTATATTTCAAGTGTCCAATAATAATGTGTATTTTACTCACTGTTCACATGCGAGTAATATTTCGTGAAAAGTGAGAGTAGTGAAAGAAACAGATGCAAATTCATACTTTCATTTATTGCAAACCCTTGACACAGAAACACTTGGTTTCCGATGGCAACGACATTGTGTGTTTGATGTAGCGGCCATATCAAATTTATCATGGTGTCACCTAGAAAAGAAATATACATGCTCAAAATTTCTCTGCCAATTTCACACGCTTTGTGCTAGCATCACACACATCTCTCTTCACTCAGATGCCTCTTTTTCCTCAAAATATGCTAACAGGTTTCCAACCACTTTCTGTACAAACTATACTGCAAAACACCCTCAGGAGATAGAGACTATTGCTGTGTGTAGTTGTATTCCTTTTGATCCTCTATATCATTCGACATTAGTTTATCACAATAGGGGCCCAGGAAACAAAGGAGTGAAATTTACACGCCAGTATGCTTGGTCATCAGATAAACTCTCTCCTCGCCATTTGCTACATCAAGCAAATACACATGTTGAACAAAACTTGAAGTTGGGCTAGATGGTGCATTGTAACTTGACTGAAGATAAAGCGCACGGGAAGACACACACAAGAGAAGAAGGCACAGGACACGCGCTAACTCACATCTGGTTTATTTGCAGCAATAACAGCAAATATATGCTGAAAAGGGGTCATGCGCAGTACATAACAATCACATAAAGACAGAGAAAAAATATAAGGAATATTACAAAACATGATCAAGGAATATCACAAAACCCGATCAAGGACACTGATCTCTGCCTTCCAGAGCCGCCCCGACGTATCGCTGACACACCTATCTCCCCCTTTCCCGATATGGAATGCCTCCAAAAGCTCACGCGCTGTCTTATCACGGCCTCTGCCCAGAATCTTAATGTCAGCCAGTCGCGGCTCGCACGCAGTGCAGTTTGCGCAATGCGCTGCCAAATTTGTCCCTCCACTCCTTAAAGCCCGCAAATGATCCCCTGCTCGATCATTAATACAGCGCCCGGTCTCGCCAATGTAGGCCTTCCCACAGGTCAGCGGGATCTCATATACGACCCCCATGCAGCAGTCGACAAACCGCTTAGAATGTTTTTTCTCACAACCGCTCGATTTTCAACACGCGAAATGCGTGAGCAAAGCTCCGCCATCTTCTTCGGAGCGGAGAACACCACCGGCAAGTCATGCCTGTTCGCCACTTTCTTCACGTGGTGCGCAACCTTATGCATATACGGTACCACAACAAGTTTGGCCGTATTTCTCACCGGAGCAGTTTTCTTCCCAAAACCAAGCGAGCCATGTTTGGGAAGAAAACTGCTCCGGTGAGAATTACGGCCAAACCTGTTGTGGTACCGGA